>JADRCD010158556.1:6050-22515 GCA_019843815.1 Montemys delectorum
GAGAGAGAGAGAGAGAGAGAGAGAGAGAGAGAGAGAGAGAGAGAGAAGAGATCACATTTGATTTTGAAGTGAAGTAAATCAATGACTCTTACATCAAAACAGACAGAATCAGAGGGAACTCCCAGGTTCATGTGTCTTGCTGCATGCAAGGAGCCAAGATCAGCAAATGTGGAGAGTCTGCTCTGAACCTCCCCAACCAGACCACCCAGGATTGCTGTTGAGAGTTTGCTCAGGGTCTTCCCCCCCCCCCCCCTTTCTTGGAAAGCAGCTCTCCGATGTGCTAATGATTTCTCAATCCTGGAACAGTGCCCTCACCCCCACCCACCCACCCTTACATCTTCACTGATCTCCCTAAAGAGATGAAGCTTCCGACACTTCAGTGGGGGAGAGGCACATGGTGCTGCTTAGGTCTTACTCAGAGGAGCTGGGCCTGTTGGTGGGAGCTCGGTTCCAGGAAAGCCTCCTGCTGCCTGGAATTTCTCACTACGTTAGCAGCTCGCTTCCCACTCTCCTCTTGTAGAGATGGTTAAGCAGGGTCCCATGGGATTATCTGCAGGGAGGGACAGGTAGGGGGGACTAATGGCTGCCCCAGGAGGGCATCAGAGGAAAAACAAATATTTGCTCTGGATCTCAGACACATTCCTGGTATCCAAATGACATTTCCTCCTGTGAGTCTCCCGGCTCCCCTGGCCAACCTCTCTCCCTAAAGAGAAAAACACATGCCGGGCTCTCACCAGAGCCTTTGGTCTGATCTGCATGGATGTCTCAATCGACCCTAAGGGATGCAGGGACCGGGACCAGCAGAAAGGGATCCCATGTGAGCAGTTCTGTGGGATCCCATTGCTTCTGCTCCTTTTACATTTTCAATTGCTCAGTGGCAAACAGTGAAGGCAAGCTGCTTCCTTCATTGGCAGATGAGGGAACTGAGGCCCAGAGAGGGGAAGTGACTTATCTTCTGGCTGGGCAATGGCAGACCTGCAGTAAAACCTCCAGACTTGTCCACCATAAGCCTTGGATGACCAAGTGCTGAGTCTTGGTCTAGAAGGTAGTTTTGAGATGAGCCCGGGCTTGCCTCTGAGTGCTTTGTCATCCCATCGGCTAGCTACAGCTGCCCTCCCAGCACCGCAGGCAGTGTTTAGAGTGGGAGACGTCACCGGGAACCCCCCTTCTGTGCTGTAGGGTCCTGGGTGAAGGAACGAAGTGTTCCTGCAGTGTCCAATTGTGCTTCCCGTTGCTTGCCAGATGCGTTACCTCTCTGTGTTCCTCGGTGTCCTTATCTGTAAAATGCAGATTATAATGTCATGGGTTTTCCTTGGGATTAAATAAAATAATAATATCTGTAAAATCTTAGTAGTGTCTCAGACGCATGGGGCTTATTGTCCTGGTGAGGGTGGCTTTGACCTAGGGAACTCTCTTACCCTGGTCCTCTCCTGCCTCAATAAGAAGCATAGATTGGGCTCAGTCTTCTTGAGTTGAATCACTGTGGTCTCTGCTTTGTTCAAAGCCCTCGTGTCTGTCGCTCAGCCAACTTTAGAGAAGGACTCCTGTTGGCCAGCTGCCAAAGGCTTGTTGGGCAAGATGCTGCCCTCCCAGATCCTCCTGCACCTGCCTGCTCAGCAGCAGGGAGGGAGGCTGCAGGCGACTCTTGTCCTTGGGCTCCAGCCAAACCACACAAAAGGGCTGGGCAGAGCAGCTCCTTGCTCAGGAACCCGGCAGAGTGGGCTAGAAAGAGGCAGGCAGGAGGTGGCGTTATATGGTCCCTGTCTAGCTCCTGGTAGGGTGGCACATCCCCTGCTGCTCAGCCAGGACTCCCTAACCTAACCTCTCTGGCACTATCTAAGTGGGTCATCATCCAGCTCCTTGCCTGCTTCCCACGAAAGGGCAGAAAGGAATCAAGGCTGTGACCATAGATGCCCAACTTGGACCATTTCTCCCAGCATCTCTTGCCCTCCCCACCTGCTTCCCTTCTTTTTCTTTCTAAAGCTTTTTGATCACCTGAATACAGATCATTCCTAATCCAAGCTCTGGGAGAGAGGCAGTATTTACCCATGGAGGCTCAGTCCCAGCTCCTCAGGGTGTTGGCAAAGAGTGGGCATGTTTTAAGTGGAAGGAGTGGCACACACAACATGGCCCATGGCAAGATACGGGCAGTCACTTCTCCAGGGATGGGGAGGGGCGGGATTGGACATCTCCAAGGAACGTTTGTCTTCTGAGTTACCAGCATTCCCTCCATTGTAGTCCTGTCCTGTGCATGGAAGAACTTTGGGGAAGTGAATTTATCTTTCTGAAGTGTTCGCTGCTGGTTGGGGAATTAGCTTTGCTGCCTTTATGAAATCGCAGAGCTTCAAGGTCGAGAAAATTCAGCAGATATTATGCTCTGGCAGTTAACATGGCCAAGCACAATGGCCTAGCAACAGTCCTTAGATGGCTCCTTCCTGACATTGCAGTGACCTATTTCTGAAGAAGCTGTACACGGAACGCTGAAGCACGGAAGGGAACTTGGAGATCTACCCCAACCTGCCTGGCATGTTCTGATTCCCTCTCCTAGCCCCACTGTCTTAGCTGAGAACCTCACCCATTCTTCCATATCTGAAACAGTTTTCTTCTGGGCTGGTTCCCCATGCTCTCCCAAGTACAAAAAGCCACTCCCAAGGCTCCTCCAAACCCTTCCACAAGCCAGGACTTTAAAGCTAGACAACCCAGGGGTGCAGCGATAGCGGAGCACTAAAGAGCGCTTTCTGCCCTTGTAGAGGACCTGGGTTTGGTTCCCAGCACCCCCCACCCCCACCCCGTGTGGCTGGCCGCTCAGAGCCATCGATAACTCCAATTCAGGGAATCTAAAGCCCTCTGCTGACCTCCATGTGCGGCATCGTATGACTATGGTACACGTGCATGGCACACAGGCAAAACACCCATGCGCATAAGGTAAAAATAAATAAACCTTACCAAACAAACAAACTAGACAGCCCAGTTAGCCAGATTCTCCTAGCTTTCTGTGCCTTGCGTTGCGTGGCTTGACATGGACAAATGCGAATCGGGTGCCTGAATTCCCAGGGCCCACACAGCTGGCCATGTGTTCACATACACAGAATCATCCTTTGTCTGGTGTCCCTTCTTCTACCTCAGAGTGCGATGGCCATATAATAAATTGATTAAATGTAGGTAATATGCAGGGTAAAGAGGGCGGTGTTAGTAATTGTGTCGGGGAGTGGAAATGAGACTTCAGTAGTTAACAGCACTTGCTACTCTTCCAGACCACCCAGGTTCCATTCCCAGTACCCACACCATCACAACCACCTGTAACTCCATTTCCAGGGGATCTGACACCCTCTTCAGACCTCTCTGGGCACCAGGCATACACACACAGCGCACATACTTATACGTGTAAGCAAAACACACATACACGTAAAATTAACAAATTCACAAAAAATTAAAAACAAAAACAAAAACTTGTGTCAGGACAAAGACCTTGGCCTGTGGCCATCCTCCCTTCGGGCTGGGTACCTGTCTGTAGTTGGTATCTTCTTCCTAGGCTTCAGTCAGCTTATTTCCATCCTTAGTCACAGTTGTCAATAATCCTACAGGGGAGAACAAAGGTCTCTAGAAATTAGTTCTTGTAACCGAGGGAGACTCCACCCAGGCCTGGGAGGGAGGGGAGCAGGGAAACTTTATCTGGTCACTGGTTCCTTCAGGCAAAGATCATCCAGGGACTTAACAAATAGATATTTGTAATGAGCGTTCACTAGTGTACACCTGTTAAGGATCTTCTGTACACAGGGCTCTTTCTAGTCTCGAGTGGTAGCAGATTGAACTTCCTTTGATATTCTAGGGCTTGGTAGCATTTGGGAACCGTGGCCTAGCCCCACCATGCCAGTGATAAATCAGTCCATCCTGTCTGTCACCCTTTTGGGGACTGATGGAGGACCAATAACATGCCTTGTTCCTTCCTGGGAGGTGCTAGACAGGATCTCCTAGGACCAACTGTAGATAATTGGGGGTTCACTGACTGCTCCTCACCCCTCTGATATCTTATAGAATGAAACGGGGTGAAATTAGAACTTCAGGTCTTCTAAGGTTAGAAGTGGATCTTGATATCTGTGTGCCCACTAGCCATTCCAAACAATTCCTAGCACGTTCAAAATCTGTTTTGGAAGCTCATTTCTTTTGGCCCCTATACCCTTAGAGCTCTGTCCCCAAGCCTATGACGTCGTCTCAGTATTCTATACACTTGTGTGTACACGGCTGCACCTGGCATCTGCCTAGTCTTTGCCTGGATGCATTTTAAGCACTCAGGTATTTTGAGTTGTCTAGGCGTGTGTTTACATATGACTGTTTTTACTACCTACTAATAGATCTTTTACAGATCTTTGTCTCTAAAGAGTTCACAGCCCTTTACTCATTGTCTGGTTTCCCCCGAACAAAAACTTACAGAGAAGAGAGCAGGCCATGCAATCTCCCCTTCAGGGTGAGAAAAGCAGTGTAGAGAAGCAGTGTGTGGGAGTATTGCTCTGTGTGGAATGGAGGAGAGAGAGAGAGAGGGGTCTCCTAGTTGAAGGGATATTCAAAGCCTTTGCCCTGCTCCCCTGTTCTAAGCCCTGGGGTTTTCTGCCTAGCTCTTTAGGGAGTGGGGTTAGAGCTGAATGTAAAAGCAGACAGATCTTCCCATCTGCATCATCCCCCTGCGTCCGGCCTCTCAGGGATGGGGCTCCATGGCGACCATCTGCCATTGTCCTCCCTGCCCTGTTCTGAGGAGGGCTGAGAATGGGGTCTGGCCCCTTTCAGCAATGCAGCTTTAGGGCCTGATGGGGCGGAGGGCACGCCATCCCTGGCCCGTTGCCGGGGTGACCGGGCTATGGGCATTGTGAGCAACTCCTCTGACAGGATTAGGGCTATTCCGCATTCTTGTCAGATGGGGAGCACAAACCGAAAGAGCCTGCTGTCCGAGAGCTGAAGCTATTGTCTACCTCCGGAGCCTGTGAAAGGGTGGATTAGAGGCCCCGCCCCTTGAGCTGGGGTTTCCTTTCTGTCTGTCTCCTTTTGAATCCAGAGGGGGAGAGGCCAGCCCTCCTGGGAAATTGAACGAGGAGCTGTTTACCTCAGACTGGGCCTTCATATTTCTCATTACTTGGGTGAAGAGGAAGTCCTGTGTTTACCATTCTGTTGGTGTCCTCGGCCAGAACTTGCCAGGACCTGGCTGACCTGGGACACCCAACCCTCACCCAGCCTGAGGGCCACTAGCTTTTGTACAGCTCACTTCACAGACCAGAGCAGGAAAGCCCCCGCCCCCAGACTACTTAGTTCAATTTGTTTATTTCACACAAGGGCAACTGAGGCCGCTGAGAAGGGTAGGACTTGCCCACAGCCACTAGGATACAACCAGAGAACCAGGCATGCTGGGTCCTGGTTCTGTGGTCTCCATTCACTCCACTCTAGAGAATGCCATGGACCAGAAAGATGGAAGCTTTAGGTACTGATCTATAGCTCCTCTGTCTCTGTTTCCTCTGTACCCGCCTTTCCTGAGCCCGCCACATACCAGCTGGAGGCTTTAACCCTTTTCCACCTTTAAGCCAGGAGGAGGACTGTCCGTCTACTTGTTTGCTTCTTGTTGGACATTCCTTACCTGGACTTTGAAGACTGCTCACTGGAGGGTGGTTTTTGTTTTTTTGTTTTTTGTTTTGTTTTGATCTTTTTTATTATGGCAAATAACTCGCTAGCATATTAAACATATCCATAATGTTGTAAATCATCCCAGTACAAAATAAAATGCTTTTATTTAATGGGTACGGCTGTTTTCTCGGGATGTATGTTTGTTCGTTCATCGGCAGAGGGCATCTGGTCCTCTGCTACAACTTTAAGGAAAGCATATGACCTGTTGGATTTTCAGTTTCTTCACCTGAGGGTGAGGATGCTCTCTCTTCATCTGCTCTCCAGAGCTCTTGTGAGGACCAGTATATTTACTCATGCGGTAAATTGCTATTCGCTGACTAATGTGTGTCAGGTCCTCTACCTGGCATTAAGTGCTGAGCGAATCGTCCTGAGCAAGTCCTCCCGGGTCCTTGTCCTTGGGGGTGCTCATTGTCCTTTGGATGAACTGTGCGTATTTGATTTGTAAATCCTGAAGCATCAAGCCTCACGTAGGTGCGGGCTGTTGCGTTTCTTGTTCATTCGTAGACTTTAAAAATGGGGTCATTAGTCAGTGCTGTTTTGACTGCACTGGACTCAGGTGACAACCTTTTCTTGACAAGGTGATCTTCAAATTGCAGTCCCCTGCCCTGGTGAAGGTGGGTGGCTGCTCTTGGTACCTGCTTTGTGTGGCAGCTGCAGGCAGAGTACCAGGACGGCAGGGGGGTGGGGGTGGAGGGGTGGTGGCTCATGGAGCATCTTCAGAGATAGCTCTCTACGTTGCTAGACCTTTCTCCTTAATCTCCTGCATCCTCTGTTCCCAGGTGGCCATCAAGTCAATCAGGAAAGACAAAATCAAGGATGAGCAGGATCTGTTGCACATACGGAGGGAGATTGAGATCATGTCTTCGCTCAACCACCCCCACATCATTGCCATCCATGAAGGTACAGTAGTGGGACATTTGGAGCTGGGAGACAGGAATCTGGAAGTGAGAGGCTGCACAGAATTCACTTCTGCCAACACAAAGGAAGAGCATGTGCCCGGTGGCAATGCCTGTAACCCCAGCCCTAGGAGGCTTGAGACAAGAGACATATAAATCCGAGGTCAGCCAAAGGTGCCTAACAGGACCCTGCCTTTCAATAAGTATATAACTTAAACAAATAAAGTTCTCTTAAAAGGGGAAGTAAGAGTGATCATGACTTTGGAGTTGCAAAAGCTGGATTCAAAGCCCTGCCACGTGACACAGGACTTCTCCCCTTACAAAATGGCCTAATCCATCTATATCATAGGGTGGTTGCAAAAAAAATCCCCCTGGATACTGTCACAAAGTACTCTCTAAGTGGAAAAGCCATCAGGTTTGTTTGTGGGTTTGTAGCATGGCTGGCTGGGGTCCTACCTAGAACCCCACCCTTGCTAGGTAAGTGCTGTAAGCTGAGCTGCATCCTCATCCCAGACTGCAAGCCTTTTGTTGTTGTTGTTGTTGAATTTTCTCCTAGTATCTCTGCCTCTCAACCCCACTAGATCCTTAGCAACCCAGGAGAGGCAGGCACCTGTCTCGCGTATGTGGGTGCTGTTCAACACTCCTCTGTTAACCAGGCCTCCTGAAGTCGCCTTGTGCCCCTGAATCACTCCTGCGTGGCTTTATTTATTCTTGCCTCTCTCTTCTGACATCGGTTCTGGCTTGATCACTCCGGCTGCCCTCTTCTTGTGGCCCAGACAACAAAGTGAGCAGGAGGGGGTGACTAGGGAAGAAAGGAGAATGCCCTCCCACGCACACCTCTCTGCTTCAAGTCTTTATGTAACTTCAGTAACCGGGATCACAGGGACAGCAGGAGGAGGGAGGGGAGGGAGGAGTCTGTGGACTTGTCTGGAGTGGTTTTTTTTTTTTTTTTTTGGTCTGGAGTGTATTTTGTCTGAGGACTCCTGGTAGGACGAATAGAAATGTCTCTACTCTCCGGTTCATAGGAAGATAAAGGGCAAAGCTACTGCTATGACCCTGTGGCTTGAGTCTATCCCACGAGGAGCCCAGACAAGTGGCGGAGAAGGCTAATGGTATTTCTCTTTTCTTCCCTCCGGGAACAGCGGGGAGATCACGCTTGGTGATGGGCAGTGTGTGTGCACGCCCACCCCCACAGGCATGTGCATGACTTGGTGTATCTGTGAATTCTCCCCATACCCAGTTCCCACTTGGGTCAAAGAAACGCTCAGGGTTTTGCTTGGTTGTGTTTTCATTGTTGTTGCTTTTTTGCTTTGTTTTGTGGGTGTGAGCACTCGTGGGCATGTTGATGGTCCAGGACCAGGGCATCACTGTTGCAGGTGCCTAAAGGGTTCCTCCAGATTCTTGCTATAGACTCTAGATGTTTTGGCCTATGGGAATGCTGGGACTGACTTCTTCTTTTTTTTTTTTTTTTAAGATTTATTTATTATATGTAAGTACACTGTAGCTGCCTTCAGACACACCAGAAGAGGGCGTCAGATCTCATTACGGGTGGTTGTGAGCCACCATGTGGTTGCTGGGATCTGAACTCAGGACCTTCGGAAGAGCAGTCCGTGCTCTTACCCACTGAGCCATCTCGCCAGCCCTTGGGGCTGACGTCTAATGTTCCTCACAACGCACCATGCCGGCTCTTTATCTTTAAGTTCCTAGCATATAATCTGAGAACCACATGAGAGGAATCAGTCAGGCACTGCTAAGAGTCTGGGCCCCCATGTTCGCCTGGAAGACAACACCCACAAGTCTTTTTCTGGCCTTGAAGCTGAGGACTCACCCCTTGGCTTCTTCTCAAAGGCTCCGGGGCTGGCCCAACAAGCCAAACTCACAGCACCCGTTTAACCCAAAGATGCAATGTCATAGACTAGCATGTTCTGACAGACAACACCAGCTGAAGGGCCAGTTGGATGAGCCAGTTATTTTCTATGTTTTTAGAGGACTGGAGCCAGGACTCGGCCTGGGGTGGTGAGACAGCCCCTCCTACACATTGGAGATGGGCTAACCGGGGTGAGCTAACTGCCAAGAAGTCAGCCAGCCAGCCAATTTAATTACCACCCGTTTATTGATTGCCTCTGTGATCGAGGCCGTATGCACTCTGGCCCTGTCCTGCGTATTCTGAATGGTGGCAGGACTGAAGACTGTCTCAGCTCTCACAGGCACAGGGCAGGTCTCAGGTTTTAGAACTATACCTGAGAACAGTAGACAGGAGTAGGTCCTATGTTTTGAGCACTTTCTCATATAACAAATACTGTGTACCAAGTTCTGTCTGTCACTGTTTTCTCGCCTGAGACCTGGGATAAGTGGCTGTTGTCTGACCTCGAGGGAGGAAACTAAGGCACAATGGTTTCCTTACGGATCCAAGCTCATCCAGCATCTCTGCATGCTCATTGGTAGTTCTAGTAGCGATTTGACCAAGGTCAGAAGATGAAGTGTAGGGTCTCAGAGAGCCCCCCGCCTTTTACTACTACAACAATATCTCTGCCTCACTGGGAGACTGCAGAGTGCTCAAAAGCCTAAGCATAAGCCACTGACCTCAGGTCTCGATTTGCTGCTCCAAGAAGGCACTGAGGTCTTCTTCCTAGGCTCTTCTGCCCTTATCCGCTTGCCCTGCCTCCCCTTTCCCCCTGCAGCAGACATTCCACAGGGACGTCCTACCTGGGGTGAGGTGGGAGCAATGTTCTCCGGGAGGGAGACGTTCTCGGCCTGACATTCTCGCTTGCCCTCTCCAGTGTTCGAGAACAGCAGCAAGATTGTGATTGTCATGGAGTATGCCAGCCGAGGCGATCTGTACGATTACATCAGTGAGCGGCCACGGCTGAGTGAGCGGGACGCCAGGCATTTCTTCCGACAGATCGTGTCCGCCCTGCATTATTGCCACCAGGTGAGCGGCCACCCACCAGACCCAGTCCTGTTCTTTGGGGGAGGGTGTCTCTGGGGCGCCAAGGCTGGGACTCGGAGAAAGGCTTCTGGCTCCTCAGACCGGGGAACGCTGGTATCTCTGGCTTTGTTCTCTTGACCACGGAAAGGCCTTGAACTCTGTCTGTGAATTTGTATCCCAGCCTGCCTTGTGCTCAACTAGTCAGGTTCTCTAGACGAGGTCCCGTCTCTCTATTTCCCTTCCCTGGCGACATTCTCTGACTCAGTTTCCCCTTCCTCTTTTAGAACGGGATCGTTCACCGGGATCTCAAGCTAGAGAATATCCTTCTAGATGCCGATGGAAATATCAAGGTGAGCCCCGCCCCTGGTTTCTCAAAGCTCTAAGTGGTTGGTGGGTCCCTGGACCGTCTTCCATCCCGGCGCTTCCTTGACAGATGAGGCACTGAGCCCTCAAGAGGAAGACCACCCCGCTAGCGACTGGCAGAGGTTGGCCTAGAACAGAAATGAAAACTCTGCCTCTCAGGCCAGCTACATCACAAGGGTGGCAAGGGTCTAATCCAGGGTCAATTTTTATTCTTTACAACTTTGGGGTCAACAGGTACTGAGCCCCGTTCCCCTTGCTCTGAGTGCTTGCACACGAACCCGCATACGCAGTCTAATCCGCTACAATCAAGAAGTCCTACGGCTGTTTTCCTATTGCTCTCTCTTTCTGTTTCCCAAAAAACACGGGATTCTCATGCGCATGCTGAAGCAGCTAGATTAATATCTATCACAAGTTCATGCCAAGGAAATAAACAAGATTCTCAGGGCTGGCTGGAAGGGCAAGAGGACAAGAGCTGGCTGAGGTGACAGGCTAGCCTGGCAAACAACTGGGAGGGTGACAGTCTGGCCCTTCTCAGATCTACCCGACATAGGACAAGGGTCACTCTATGGCTACTGACCTGCGTGTCCTGAGGTATCCTGGAACTGAGTCGGTAGCCCTTATCCAGGCTGTTCCTGAAGCAGGTGGGGTTTCTTTGATGCCGACAGGGAAGGGAGGCCAGAGCCAGTAAACTCACACAAGCTGGAGAAGGGCATAGACTCGTTGGTACCAATCATCAACATCATTAACCAGTTTACCTAGCAACTGCTTGATAAGACACCAATAAAGCTATAAACAAGGGAGCCAGGGTTTCATTAAATAGCCCTCCCCACCCTGCACACGTGACCCTTCGATGGGGTGAAGGGTCAGGTAGCCTCAGGGTCTTGACCTCCACCTCTAGCCAATGCAAAGGAGGAGGAGGATCTTAGAAGCTCGCTGCTCTCTGGCCCCTAAAATCCAGCAGCTCGGATTTGAGAGGATTTGAGAGGATTCCAATGTCTCCCGGACTGTGAACAGCTCTGACTTTGGTTCTCTCCTCTCCTCTGCCCCTTACCCATGCAGGTCCACCCTGATGTTCTGCCTAGGTGTGGGCAGAGATGAACCCACGGCTCAGAAGGGCAGCTCAGGCTTCACATAGTTACTGGGTCAGGGGCCTTGCTTGCCTATTGAGTGCCATAAGGCACTGTCTTTCAGGACCTGAGCTAAGAGATGGCGGGTTGGGTATCTCTTTCCTTCCACCAGGGCCTGGCTTTTCCCAGGATCCTGTGTATTCCGGGAAACAGAAAGTGACAGTAACAAGGTGAAGAGCTGAAGGGCAGCTTGACTGCAGCAGATTAAACTGTATTCCCCGGAGCAAGGATGGCCAAGAGCTGTGGAACAGCCCAACCTTTGTCATGACCGGTGTTTGTCCCGACCCTATAGATTGCTGATTTTGGCCTCTCCAACCTGTACCACAAAGGCAAGTTCCTCCAGACGTTCTGTGGGAGCCCTCTCTATGCCTCGCCTGAGATCGTCAACGGGAAGCCCTATGTGGGCCCAGAGGTGAGCATCCTTCTCCTACCGGCATCCCTGAAGCCAGGTCACGCGGGATAGACGAGGTGGTTTGCTAGTTTGCTTCTTTTTTCGGAGCACAGAACTCAGACCCCTACAAAGCAGTGGCTTGCCAAGCCTTGAGGGGGAAATAGCAAAGCGGTCACAGAACAGAGGCCTCCCGGTATCCTGTCTCGTTCTTGTCCCCTGGTTCTCCTCACCTCCCGGCACTCCACCTTGACCCAGAAGGATGCCAATGGCCTGGCCACTGTCCCTATGCTTGTGGCTCTCCTTTCCAGGGGGAAGTGATGAACAGCATCTTTTCCTATGAGCTCCTGGCCCCCTCTGTCGCACCCCTTACTTCACCCCTAGTTACAAGAGAGGGTAAGAGGAAGCCTTGACGTCTTCCATGGTGTTGGATGGCAGCTCTCCGGTCTGTAGCACATGCTGTGTCTTTGCTGAGCATGCCTCCCCCCCCCCCCCCCCCATCCTCAGGTGGACAGCTGGTCTCTGGGCGTTCTCCTGTACATCCTGGTGCACGGCACCATGCCCTTTGATGGGCAGGATCATAAAACACTAGTGAAGCAGATCAGTAGCGGGGCTTACCGTGAGCCGCCCAAGCCGTCTGGTGAGTGGGAACTGGGGCCGGGCTGGGGGCGTGGGGTGCGCTGTCCCTGCCAATAATTCCCAATGCAGTGACTAGAGACAACAGCGATGAAGAAGGTAGCAGTCCGTAGTAACTTCGGGGAGATTAGGATGCACCCCCACTGTTCTCCATTCTGAGACCTCTGAGGAAGTGGGCAGCTCTCTTCAATGTGAGCATGCTATAGAAGCGCTCCCTAAGGTCCAGCTTAATCCTCTTCGCTATAGTTGTATTGTAGTTCTTATTGACTTTCTCCTCATCCTGAGAAATCGGACCCTTTATCTAAGATATAGACAGTGGGGAGAAGTATAGAAGAGCTTTGCTTTGCCGTTGTTGAGCATAGTCCCAGAGAATTGAGTTTCAGCAGAGAAGGAAAACACAGACGGAGAAACGAGGACTGGGAGGGAAAGCTTGTGGGACAGAGGCAGTTGCCTGTGTCTGACCAGGAAAGTTGGCCTGGGGAGTGGGCCTGAGCCTGTGTGGAGCCCGAGGGAGGAATACACTCACCCAGAAGCGCGAGCAGTGTCCACATTCAGCTGAGGCAGGCCTGTGGTGGAGGACCTTGGATGCTGGTTCTTGGCAGCTCTCAAGCTCTCTTCTTTGCTCTACAGATGCCTGTGGCCTGATTCGGTGGCTGTTAATGGTGAATCCCACCCGTCGGGCCACCCTGGAGGATGTAGCCAGTCATTGGTGGGTCAACTGGGGCTACACCACCCGAGTTGGGGAACAGGAAGCTCTGCTCGAGGGTGGGCACCCTAGCGGCGACTCTGGCCGGGCCTCCATGGCTGACTGGTTACGTCGCTCCTCCCGCCCCCTCCTGGAAAATGGAGCCAAGGTGTGCAGCTTCTTCAAGCAGCACGTGCCGGGAGGTGGGAGCACCGTACCTGGGCTGGAGCAGCAACATTCTCTGAAGAAGTCCCGTAAGGAGAACGACATGGCTCAGACCCTGCAGGGTGATCCAGCTGAGGATACCTCCTCTCGTCCTGGCAAAAACAGCCTCAAGCTTCCGAAAGGCATTCTCAAGAAAAAGACCTCTACCTCCTCAGGGGAGGTACAAGAGGTCCCTCAGGAACTCAGACCAGTGCCTGATACCCCAGGGCAGCCTGTCTCTGCTGTATCCCTGCTCCCGAGAAAGGGCATCCTTAAGAAATCTCGGCAGCGTGAATCTGGTTACTATTCCTCTCCGGAGCCCAGTGAGTCTGGGGAACTCTTAGACGCTGGTGATGTGTTTGTGAGTGGGGATCCCGTGGAGCAGAAGTCTCCGCACACTTCGGGGCTCCTCCTCCACCGCAAGGGCATTCTCAAACTCAATGGCAAGTTCTCCCGCACAGCCTTAGAAGACACTACCCCTAGCACCTTTGGCTCCCTGGACCAACTGGCCTCCCCTTATCCTGCAGTCCGAGCCAGCCGCCCCTCAGGGGCTGTGAGTGAGGACAGTATTCTGTCCTCCGAGTCCTTTGACCAATTGGACTTGCCCGAGCGGCTTCCGGAAACCCCACTGAGGGGCTGCGTGTCCGTGGACAACCTGAGGAGGCTTGAGCAGCTTCCCTCAGAAGGCCTGAAGCGATGGTGGCAGGAGTCCTTGGGGGAGAGCTGCTTTTCTCTGACAGACTGCCAAGAGGTGACAGCAGCCTACAGACAAGCCCTGGGAAGGTGCTCAAAGCTCAGCTGAGGAGGGGAGGCAGGGCCCCAGTATGGGGTAGGCTCTGAGAGTGTTTGCAGAGGAACCCTGGGTAGGATCCCACCCCTAGGGGGTGGGGAATAGAGTACATCAAGGGCCCTGCGTCTTCAGCCTGACTGAACCTGGAAGAGGAGAGATGTGGAAAGGAATGGGAAGGAGCTAGAGCCCCGGCTGCCAGCGCGTTAGAATGGGGCTACAGTGACCTGAATGAAAGTACCTACCTCCTTTACGCCATGAGCGTCACCCAGGACATTTCCCACTCTGTTCTCTGCCGGTGTCAGGATGCACCTTCACATAAGTTCCTGCTCCCATCAACCACCAAGGTGAGAACCCTGACTTCCTTGGAGGTAATGTGGAGTAACCTCGTTTATTTAAAGAGGAAATAGCCTCTGGTCTCCATCTCTGCTGCTGTGCATCTCAAAGACCTGGAGAGAGGCGGACTGCTGTTTGAGTTCATCTCAAGGGGACCAGATGCCTCTGGGCCCCACCTTAGACCTCAGAGACTTGAGCCTTGAAGCTATTACTGACATCCAGACTATGGGTGGATGTGTCTGTTTCTCAGGCCAACAGGACCTAGAATGTGCTGACTTATTTATTTTTGTGATTCTTCTGGTTTTCGTTGTTTTTTTGTTTTTTTTTTTTGTTTTTTTGTTTTTTTGTTTTTTTTTTTAAGTGAATTTTGCTGCTTTCAGTAATGTGAATGCTGTGTTCTGGGGGAAAACCACTGTGCCATTGAGGTTTATGTACAGAGAAGTATTTGGCAATGATGTCCCTCTAATCAAGGGGTGTGTGGGGGGGTGTGCCTTTTCAAATGTGTGTCCTTGAGCACTGTCTGGATTGAGTCCTCAGTCCCTTCACACCCAAGGCTGTCCACGCTCCCTCATCTGTGGCCAAAAAAACCCTCATTAAAGCCAGCGATGGTAACTGGAAAAACAGTCTCTTGTTCTCTTTGGGGACTTGGGTTCACATCTCTGAGCCTTCTGATATTTGGGACCACAGATGGGACACGGATTCTGTTTAATCGAAATAGGGCATGGGGGTTAGGAGGTGCAGCTGGGTGATCAGAGTGCCATAATCCCCAGGGCCATAAAAGAATAAAATCAAACAAACAGACAAACAATGCAAAAACCCTTCCAAAACACCCAGTCCACCTATCCTTAAACCTGATCTGTTAAGCGTTCTGGAAGAAAAGCCTTGGCCCAGGGTCCTGGATTCTTCTTTTCCTTCCCTGATACTCAAGGAAGAGATGGATCAGGTGGATTTCTCTGGTTGATTCCCTTCCCCAGCTGCACCTCCCCCCCGGTTCCCCTCCCCCACCCGCCCGTGGCCCCCCCCCCCCCCCCCCCCCCCCCCCCCCCCCCCCCAGTGCCTGAAGACTCTCCCACAGCCTTTACTCCCTTTCCTTCCGTACTGGACAGCTTCTCCCTGGGCCCTAGCTCCCAGACTCTGGGAGGAAGTCAAGAATGCTTGGAATGTCCACCCTCCCCGGCCTGCTACTCAGCCCCCTGCAGAGCTGTCCCTGCAGCCTGTTCCCATTGAGAAACTATTGGACTCTGGGACTGGATAGAGGGAGGCCCAGAGGACAAAGTGCAGGCAAGCAGCTGGTTGCCTTTGGTTCCAAGCAGGCCCTCTCCCCACCCCCACTCCTGACCTACTCTGGTATTCACCTCCTAATTGCCCTGTTCTGGCTGGCTTCAGTTTCCCAGCTATACACCCCACCTGTGTCCTCCCAGTGTGGGGCATTGCCGGATGAAGGCTCGCTCGGGCCTCCCTCAGTATCCCTAGAGTCTTAGAAAGGTCACAGTCTGGAGACAACCCCGGCAAGGCTGGGCCACCAGTGGGTCAGGACAGCCCAGTTCACAAAAAAAAATTTGCTTGAGTGACAGCAGATGTGCCCGAGGTCCCGGGACCAGGCTAGGCTTGCCTAAACACTATAGAGAATCACAGGCTGGGCCGTCATCCCACAGCGAGTGTGCTTGCTTCCTTCCCTGTGGGCCTGCAGCAAGCCCTTGGTGTCCCGAACTGTGGCTGACAGCTTGGGTTGTGGTCAAACCGGGGACAGGCAGCACACGGGAACTCGGAAGAATTAAACTCAGTGAAAATTGTCCAGGAAACCTTGATGGGACGCTTAGATGGAAGAAAGCTCATCCTGGGAGATAATAGAGGCTAACATTTATTTATTTATTTATTTATTTATTTATGGTTTTTTCGAGACAGGGATTCCCTGTGTAGCCCTGGCTGTCCTGGAACTCACTCTGTAGACCAGGCTAGCCTCGGATTCAGAAATCCACCTGCCTCTGCCTCCCAAGTGCTGGGATTAAAGGCGTTTCGCCACCACCTCCTGGCCCATTTATTCTTATTTATTTATTTTTGATGTTTGGGATTAAACTTAGAACTATGCAAACATGTCACTGAGTTGCAAATTCCAATTCTTGTTGAGTCAAGATAAGGTCTCAGCATAAGTCTTTATCCTTCTGTGTCAGCACCAGCATCCCAGGCTTGTGGCAGCCTCCAGCATCAGGAACTTCATGGAAAGTGCCCGGCTCCCTGCTCTCAGTAGCTTCATTACATCCTTGTGAGTTTTGTTATTTACTCTCATTTTGCAAAGAAAAAGAAATTCGAAACATTAATTTACACTGTGGGAACACAAACTTGAAACCCAGCTCTGTGAAAAGTCACACACTGGGGAGCAAGAAGGCTCACTGGAGCTGGAGTGGTTGAAAAACAAAAACAAAAACAAAAACAAACAAACAAACAAA
>JADRCD010158569.1:0-13421 GCA_019843815.1 Montemys delectorum
TCTGAGATGAATGCTTTTCAAAATCATCACAGCCAATGAACCAGATTCTTATCCTCCCCTAATGTCTGTACCATGTTCCATGCAGAACCATTGTTCATTGAAACAGTTGGTGAATGACTTTGTGGATAGACCATCTTAATACACACACCATTTCTTAAATGAATATAACCTGTTCTCTGTGGGCTGAGAATAAAGACACACATTCAAGTCAAATAGCTTTTTGACCATAGCAGGAACTGTGTATCCAAAAATCGTGCCTACAATTCATTCCTTGGCACAGCAGAACTGTCAACTCTCAGCTTAGCTACAATAGAGGTAAAATCCTTCAGTGATTTGAGGGTCATTGAAGTACAGCCTTATTACAATGAAATCCAATGTCTAAAAATTCTTCTTATTTTGGGCTTGTACAGTAAGAGCCAAGATTTTAAACTCTACTAACTACAAAACAAACAAACAAAAAAACTTTCCATATTTATGTTCATTTAAGAAAATACTAGTAGTGATGTATTATTTTGAAATATACAGTTAATATGTTTGGAGTTATTTGAAATTTATAGTGAGAAAAGCATATGTATTTGCGGTATTGTTGTAGACAAGCATCTACATAACACTGTTAAATTGATTGCTTTATATCAAACAACTTTTATAATACTCATTTTTATTATAATATTTTATAAATTTTAAGGAATATGACAAAAAAAGATATTGTAGATATTGAAGAGGGGGTCTCTGGGAGGAGTTGGGGTACAAAAGGGAAACAAGAATGTGATTTAATTCTATTTACTTAAAATATGTTTTTAAATGTTAACAAATTCAGACAAATTGAAATCATGTAACTTTTCTCATAATGCAATAAAAGTTAATTTAAAAAAAAGAAAATACTAGTAGTGATGTATTATTTTGAAGTATACAGTTAATATGTTTGGAGTTATTTAAAATTTATATTGAGAAAAATGTATTTTCACTATTTCTGTAGACGAGCATCTACATAAGACTGTTAAATTGATTGTTGTTTTATATCAAACATCTTCTATAATACTTATTTTTATTGTTATAATATTTTATAAATTTTAAGGAATATGACAAAAAAGATATTGTCTGTATTGAAGAGGGGTCTCTGGGAGGAGTTGGGGTACAAAAGGGAAACAAGAATGTGATTTAATTCTATTTACTTAAAATATGTTTTTTATGATATATATTTTTATTATTTTCCAAAATAAACCTATAATGTTAGATATCATTATGGCATTTTTTAGCCAAGCATGTTTCTTCTTCTCCACAGCCCTTTGCTATCCTTGTTCTGTAGATTCTTTTCCTCTCTCATGCCTTGTAGTTTTGATTTCTCTAACTCCCATGCTTGGCCATCCTTCCTCATTGCTCTCAAAGTCTCTTGTTGTGCTCTGTTGGTTCTTGTTCTAGATTTTTTAAAATATGTTTTTAAATGTTAACAAATTCAGATAAATTGAAATCATGTAATTTTTCTCACCATAATACAATAAAAAAAAAGTTAAAAAAGTTAAAAAAAAAAGATAGAATGAGAGAGAATTTTTCTTCACTCTTGTTCATGTGCACCTATAAACAGTTCCTCATCACTATGTCCTGAGATGACTTATCCCAGTACAGTCCAAATAATAGTACCATATGTCAAAGCATAGAAGATGCATCAGTTTTGATGCTATCCAGTTAAAAAACATATGAGATATGAAGAAACAGGTAAACTCAAGCACTACAAATATCTTATTATAGAACTGACAAAATGAGAGGAAAGAATTAAAATTCATATCATACAGTGGTAATCTTTGAATATTAAATGTGTTTCAGATACTTCTAATCAAAAGTTTTTATGTGCAACATTGAATTATCACAGATACCCTTTCTATTGAGTGAGATTGTGGTCACAGTTTTATGAACAAGTAAACTGAGCCACATAATAATAATCTATAAATAGATAACTCTATCATAGATATAACCAACAGAATAATGCCCCGTTCTCTAAAGATTCCCCCATCCTAACACTCAGAAGATACAGATCTGTTAGGGTCAATGGCATAGCAAGTTATGATTTCAAATGGACTAAATATTTTCATTGGCTGACTTTAAGATTAACATTTGAGCTGGGAAAATGACTTAGTATGTAAAGTACTTTTTGTACAAGTATAAGCACCTGAGTTCAGATCCCTAGAACCCACATAAAAACTCAGCATGAGGAATGCTGGGAGATGAGACAAGTGGATCCTGGGATCTTGCTGGATAGTCAGGGTAGCCAATCAGTCAGTGAGAGCCACTATCTCAATAAGTAAGGTAGAGAAGCAATTAAGGAAGAATCTTGCCTCCATACATGCCAGCTTGGACAGGGAGCATCACAGCAGAGACTGGATTTTCTTGAAATATCTAGGTGAAATCAATGTAAACTATGTGTGATGGTTTGTATATGCTTGGCCCAGGGAGTAGCACTATTTGGAGTAGGTATGCCACTGTGAATGTGGGCTTAAGACCCTCCCTCATCCTATCTGCCTGGAAGTCAGTCTTCCACTAGCATTCTTCAGATGCAGATGTTAAACTCTCAGGTGTGTGTGCACCGTGCCTGCCTAGATGATGCTATGCTCTTGCCTTGACGATAATGGACTGAACCTCTGAACCCGTAAGCTAGCTCCAATTAAATGTTGTCCTTTATAAGACTTGTCATGGTCATGGTGTCTGTTCATAGCAGTAAAACCCAAACTAAGACACTACGGGTCCTTTAAAGCATGGAGAAGATGACAGAGTGATATGCTATGAGAAAGAATCACCTTAGTGACATGAAAATGATGAAAGGGGTACATGAGGAAAGGGATGTAAAGATTTTTAGAAGGTAGGAAACTCAAAAATTCAGGCTCTAGATTATATGCTAAAGACTTACTCCAGAATTCACCAGTAGTAAAAGATAGAGTATTAGATCATGAGGGCTCTGGTGCCTGGAATGGACTAGTCCATTTATAGATTCTCAGTTTACTAAAATCTTGGGGGAAGGGTTTTGCTATGAGAGTGATACTACTCTTTAAGTACGGCTGCCATGAGGTGGGTGAGAACCTTTCTTACTGCCACAGACTCCCTGCCATGACATTTGCCTCCTTCTAGGCCATGAAAAGTAGATCCAAGTGATGATGTTCCAAAACCATAAGTCATAACCAATCCTCCATCAACTTCTCATCTTCTTGGGTATCTTGTCAAATGAACAGAAAGCATACCTGGTAAGATCTACCTCAAATTTCTGGCTTCCAGGATGCAAGGTGAAAATTCCAAGTTGTTTTGGCATCAATAAAGTTGTAGTAATTTATACCATGAGTCATAAAACTCTAACATTGTAATGTCTGGCCATTGGGGAATCTAACCCCTCAGCCAATCATAGACCCACAGTGGCATCTACGTACTGAAGAGTGAAATAAACCAGTAACTGGACAATCCAAGAAGCCAGCAGCCTTGGAACAAGAGGGACCTATTGTTCAGCCAAGTACCAGGCCTGGGAACTCCATAAGGAACTGTTAATGCAAATCTGTATTTAAAGGCTAGAGAATTAGGAGTCTGCTGTCCCTAGCAATTGAAGCCACATAAAACCTATCTGCTCAAGAAGAATTGAATGAGTAGACAAGGGAACAATCTTGCCTTTTCTCCCCACTTTTGTTCTATCTGCCCCCACCCTATGACAGGTAGGTCTCCAATCAAAATGCTAACACACATGCCATTTGTCTCTGAAAACATCCTCCCAGACACATAGAAAGTATACTTCACAAGTTCTCTAGATGACTCTCTAGTCAGTCGATCTGATAAGACACATCAGCAACCCCACCCTCTTCCCTGGATTTATGCTGTAACCTGTTAAGTGATGCTTACCCTCTCCCCCATTTCTTTAGGTTGTCCTGTTCACAACACCTAAAAGGAAATCAAATCATTTTACTACTTGGTTCAAACCTCCTCTATGACCTCACCATCCATCCCTGACCAGTATTCAAGCTTTCTCAGCCGCTCTGGTCACCTGATTCATCTTTGATGGCTCAAATGCACCTGAACACCTGTACTTTTCCTTGTTTTTCTGGTGGTGGGAGCATGTTTTTTCTGTTTCACTATAGGCTTTTATTTTTCTAAACCTACTCTATTTAGGGTTCTTTAATGCTTCAACTTCCCTTCTAGGCCCCTAACCAAAGGTAGGGAAGAAAGAAAGTTAATAAGACAAGGGGTTTATGAACCTGTTTAGAAGTAGTTCTTTGGGGTGATTCCAATCTTCGTTGTCAGGACATCAGCAGTCCAGTCCAACAGCAAACACCAAACACGAATCAGTAGCAGTAACTCAATCAAGCAGACCTGTAAGGTTCAACTGATTGGCATGAGTCAGCAGAAGCAGCAAGAATTGGGCAGAATATCCTGAGAAGTTCTTTGGCACATTTCTCTCTTCTAAGTCACAACACATGAAGATCATCAAAGCATTGCGTAACATAGCAATACAAGAGCATCCTCTCACTGTTTATGGGGTCCCATTTATACTCTTTCCAAAAATCACATGCCCTCTCAGACATCCAGTCCAGCAATGTCCTCTCAGTATCATATGTTTTCTCACATGTCTGTCTCAGCAAAACATCCTCTCACAGCCTCCAGAAAAACATCACATGACAAAACTGAGTTTCCAAAGAAACCAGAAATTTCCACTTCATTTCACAGAACTTATCTTTTTTCATTTAGATTTCTGCTTCAATGTCACTCAACCTAAACGTCTCTTTTAGGGTCATCCTATCTAAGGTGTTAATTTCTTTCATCCAATTGTTCTGCCTTGTTTATCTTCATCTCATTATGGTGTCATGTATACTAATACAAATATAAACAAATGTGGAAAGAGAGACACAGAGAGATAGACTGGTATATTTAGGAAATCGACATGTCAATGTGGGTGGGGGAAATCTATAAGCCCCCAGCCCTTAAGATGAAGGGCTTCAGATAATAAATGACTTCTGAGAAAAAACTTAGGCTTCTTTGGGGATGAGCTTTCTGATAGGTTATTCGATCCCAAGTAGTTAGCTGTAAACATATGGACACGTCAGCAATACTAAATAAACTTAGTAAAATAAATAATGAACAGTCGTGAATCTAAAAGGAAATAGGGAAGGAAGATTTGAAAGGGGAGGAGGAGAAGAATTTAAATATAGTACATACATATAAAATTCTTTAAGAACAAATTTTTAATTTTTAAAAAAAGTATTAGCAGACACAATAATGAGGACTGAGTTGAAAGTCTTGGGCATGCTGGCAAGCTAGAGACCCAGAGAAGTGCTACGCTGTAAACATCCTCTCCCTTTAGCAACCTGGCCTTTCTCTTAAGGCCTTTAAACTATTGGATTGCATCTATCCAAGTTGTGGAGGCAATCTGCTCCTCTGAAATTCTAGTTCTTTGGAGGGTACTCACATCTGAAGGAAATACATTCAGTCCATCTAGACTATTAATTTACTGAAAACTAGATATCATAGTCTAGCCATACTGACATATAGCATTAGCTATCACAGGGCATTTTATGTATTTATTTCCAGCCTCTCCACCAGAAGTTAAGCTCTATAGGAATAGGAATTTAGCTGTCATATCCACTGTGATTTCTCTATTACCTGTAAAAGTGCCTGCATAAAAACCTGTACTCAATAAATGTGTTGAATACATAGTGACAAACTGCTTATTCTCAGAAAGCCAGCTTCTATGATAGACTTCACCGAATGCATGATGGAATCAACTAGGGCAGTACTTAAGCTAAGCTAGTGTCATGAAGCTAAATCATTCTTCATAAGCTGAGTGGAATAATTGAAAACCCCACCTTCACCACTCTCATGTTCTCCAAAGCTACACCAATAGGCTCACTGTTGCAGATGTCAGAGGGGAAGGCAAAGAGCCACAGTGGACCCCTGGGTGCTTGAATATGTGGAACAGTGAAGAGCTGAAACACAGGTTGAGGACAATGAAGAAGAGATTGCAATCCCTGAGACAGGAATCACAGAGGAAGGACACAGAGCCAACCCACAACTCGATTTCCAAATGTGCATGCACCACATAAAACCATCATGACTGTCTTAGTCAGGGTTTCTATTCCTGCACAAAATATCATGACCAAGAAGCAAGTTGAGGAGGAAAGGGTTTATTCAGCCTACACTTCCACATTGCTGTTGATCACCAAAGGAAGTCAGGACTGGAACTCAAGCAGGTCAGGAAGCAGGAGCTAATGAAGAGGCCATGGAGGGATATAACTTACTAGCTTGCTTCCCCTGGCTTGCTTAGCTTACTTTCTTATAGAACCCAGGACTAGCAGCCCAGGGATGGCACCACCCATAATGGGCCCTCCCTAATTGAGAAAATGCCTTACATTTTGCATCTCAAGGAGGCATTTCCTCAAGGGAGGCTCTTTTTTCTATGATAGCTCCAGCTGTGTCAAGGTGACACACAAAACCAGCCAGTACAATAAGACATACAGTGTGAAGTCTGCTGTATGCCTAATTAGTAAGCCATCCTTAAGCCAGTGTTGTAAGTGGGAGCTGGTGAGCAAAAAGCCTAGAGCTTCTCTCTTCACCTTTGCCCTCCATTCCAATAGCTGAAATATTTCTCCTTTCGATGCCTACTACACACTTGACTGTGAATTGTAATTTATTTATAAATCCTGTTTCCCCCCCCCCCAAAAAAAATCCTGTTTCCCTAGCAACCATAATTTCTATCTTTCCATTTTATCCTGAGGTTAGAATAAAGTATGATGTATGAAAGTGTATAACCTAGGGTCTGGTGCATATGGGGGGGGGGGGGACTCAAATAATGTGTGTCCTTAATTTACGCAGTCTTCTCTTATTCCTTAGCACAGATTGTATGACAAGAGCAGTAATGATTCACATCCACTCTATGACATCTTTTCTGCATACTTCAGCTCTATTCAGAGTGTCCCCTGTTATGGCTGAGAAGTCTAGCAAAGCATTTCATACTGCTCTGAAACAAGCGTGTCTCCAACATGCACAGTGTCTCTGAAATCATCCATCACATTCAGGTGTGTGTTTCCCAAGCTACTAGGAGCAGAACATCTCTAGGAAGACTCAGTGATACATCTGTAGCCAGTGCTTCAGGAACGAGAGGTGTTATCCACAGTCAGTGGTTCCCTGAAATTTCCAGAACTCAGGGAGTAGAGGAAACACTGTGTTCCATCCACCAATGGATCACCAGGCCAGAAAGATGGCATCACCAGACTCAGAACACATTTTCTATCACTGCTGGGAGTTTCAGAGGGTTATTTCATGTCTCGTACATTTCCTACTTAAAATAAGAGTGAAAAATATATGCTTAAACTGAGTCAAAATGAGGGGGAAAAGTGAAGGTACGTACAAATGGTCTAATGAAGAGATGGCAACCAATCTCTACTGCACTTTCTTCTCCAGGCATGACAAAACAGGGCATACTGAAGCCCAAGTCCCCAGAGTAAGAAGCTGTAAGGTGAGGGCTTTGGGTCATGTAATTAATACCCTTATAATAACTTCGAGAGAGAGATAACCTGTCTGTCGGCCACACAGTGAAAGGCAAGGGTGTGGCCAGCAGGAGACTCTTAGGAAGATCGCAATTATATCACCATCTAATCCAAGACGTCCATGTCTTCCTGGCGATAAAAAGTACATGGAGTTAGCTAAAGGAATTAGCCTGTGGTAGTGAACTATAGCAGCCTATGCTAATCCTGCATGCTGTTTCTTCATGGGACTCAGTGCTAGAACAGAGACTAGTTCTCACAGTTCTGTCTTATCCAATGCTCCCACAGTCAGGCAGAGAAAGTTCACAGACACATACATACACCACTTTGCTCTTCTAGTCCACATAAAGAACAAAGGAAAAAAATGTAATATAACTAAGCAAACTGTGCTGCTAATTATTTACCCATCTGCACAATAGACACCCAGAATTTCCCACTCAATTTAGGCTTGCCAGATCCTGCTGCACAGTTGAGCTTTCTCCCAACTCACTACCCCTTAATCCATCCAGCTAGAGCCAGTGTGCTCCTCTGTGGACCTCTATATCGAAACCAGTTTCACATATGCAGCCCCTCAACCTATCATGAAAGGTTGCTAACACCAACCCTGCCCATTTTCTCATGGAAACCCAGCACAAAGTTGTACCAGAGTGGACCGAAAGAGGACAACTATGTGCACACAGTGGGGGGAATATAACCTGGAAGCCATACAAAATAGGAGTAGGATCACCATCAGGATCCTAAGTTAAAGTTTAAAAGGCCAAAGCACATGTATTTATTCAGACAAGATCAAGTAGAATTAAGAGGTGAGTGCAAACCTTGACCCCAAGGTCTTAACTCTCAGAGAAAAAGAGGTCCAGAGAAGATTTAGAGCAGTGGTTCTCAACCTTCCTAACGCTGCAACAGTTTAATACAGTTCCTCACGTTGTAGTGACTCCAACCATAAAATGATTTTTATTACTACTTCATAACTGTAATTTTGCTACTTTTATGAATCTTAATGTAAATATCTGTGTTTTCTGGTGGTCTCAGGCAATCCCTGTAAAAAGGGTCATTTGATACCTCCAAAAGGGGTTGCAACCCACAAGTTAAGAACTTCTGATTTAGAAGCTTTCTGCTCTTGATTGGAAGACAATTTCAACTTTGTTTCATTCACTTATCATGAACATTAGTTTTTCTTTCAGGTTATAATGTAAGCAACTAACCAAAGTCATATCATCAGTGGAAATCACACTGTATTGCTCCCTTCTCCGTTACCATAGTGAAGTACTTGATCCTAGGCAACATATAGAAAAGGAGTACATTCACCCCCACAGGCTGAGAGGCTGAGAGGTCAAACAGAATAATAACAGTTTTGCCAAGGTTCTCCCAGCTTGATCATCTCATAATAAATGGCTTCATAGTGAGGGAGCCACAGCAAGACACTGAGTCAAAGAGACCAGGAGGTGGCCAGAAGTACCCTTTTCTGATGATCCTTTCACAACAACAAGGGTACCACAAGAACTGTCTTAATTTCTTCCAAGGCCAGCTCCCCACCCTAGGCCATTCCATTAAATGTCACACTCTCCCATATCACCACAGCAAGGACCATGCCTCCAAAACTTTTGAAGACCAGATGCATCCATGCCACATCCTGCTACAGTTATATAAATATCACAAAATATCTTTTATATTTCAAAACTACAATAACGACTAAACTTATTGCTAAAGTTAGTTGATAAACCTACATATTTCTGTCGCACGTGTTCTCTCTTAGAAACGCTGATAAAATTTAAATATGAACTTGTTTACATTGAATTTAAAGTAGATATTTAACAATAGGAGATGTATTATAATACATAAAATTTTGTATTTGTTACAATGTAATAGATATTGCTGGATAAACTTTAAAATATTAGTCTTCAATAGTAGTCTTCGCCTGACCTCCCTCTTGTTCCAGAGAACAAGTGGCTTAGAACTTCTAATGCAGAGAATTTTTGTAAAGGGGGAAGCTATGGAAAGCACACTGATCTATGGAAAGCATAAAGAAAATTGGAGGTGTGAGGCTAGAGGTATTTAGGCAGAGGTCTATATGGTCAGGATTATTGGCTCCTTCCAAATCCCTGAATAAAGATAACACAAATTGTTTTCTTGCTGAGCCGAAGCTGAGAGAGTGTGTGCTACTCTGCTGCTGCTGCTGCTGCTGCTCCTGCTGCTGCTGCTGCTGCTGCTGCTGCTGCTGCTGCTGCTGCTGCTGCTGCTTACGATACAGAGAAGACCATTTTGTCAATGGTTTCCCACTTCAATACTTTAGCCAAGTGGAAATTGGGCTTCCCACTCTATCCAGCACCTGTAACTACCTAGCAAAATTAGCAGTCATTGTAGATAATGGATTTAACAACAGTGACCATGTTTCACAATTACATGGTGTTTTAGTATTGCCCTCAAGTATTAGTCTCTTAGTTGAGGCCTTCTAGTACCTTAAAGGAGGAATCAAAAAATCAAATGCCCTCATGGGCTAAACAGATAATGTGAGGGAGTGAGGATGAAGTCAGAGGCTTGTGACAGTCCTGGTATATTGCAGTACAATTTGGCAATACCAAAGTCCTTGTGGCATTGCCTACCCACCAGGATTTTGCCAACACTGATTCCCTGTGTAGGTTGTTGTACTGATAATCTGTGTTCCTAGAGTTGTACATGTCTAATAAAACCAGCATTCCAGAATTTTGTGTAACCTATCCTGCTTAAGTGCTATGATCTACATTCAGCCAGCCTGACTCCATAACAACCAACTTAATGCATGTAGAGAAAAGAATTTCTCATGCTGAGAGCAGAGTATCCCAGTGGCGGCCTCCTTCACCCTCTTGAGTACACCCTGTGAACATCATTCAACAAAGACCTTCCATTTGAAGACACAGTCTTTGCAGGCATTAAGAATGGCATCTACAGATGGAAAACTGGGGTTCAGAGAGGTGGCTCACTAAGCTCAACCTCACACAACTGGTAAAGAGTTGAGCCAGACTGTACTTCAGGTCTCAGCTGGTCTCACATAAGTATGATCTATCTGCCTCGGTGTCTCGCTTGCTAAAATGTCCCTCAGCAGTCCACTAAGAACCAGTGCTGCCTTGGTCCAATGTCTCCAGCGTCTAACTTTCTCACTGAGATATATTTAACAGCTTTGAAACAGAAGCCGAGTTGCACAGAGTCTAGGCACCTGCTCCAACTGCTTTGCTTGCCTCTGGGATTTGATGCCCTAATCAATTGGTCTCATGTTCTTCCAATGCCCAGATGCATATACTCTGATTTACACCAAAGAACATCACAGAGCAACTTTGATTTGGTTTTTTTTTTTTTTCATTTGCTCAAAGATTTTAACAGGTTGATCTTAGCTGAGGTTCCCCCTCCTCCTCGCTCATGGAAACATCATCATGACTTGCTGGTTCTTCTGGAAATAGCCACTTGCCATAGTGATAAATCTTGGGTTTGCTCTATAACCTCTGATGCATTTCACATTTTCCCACCAAATTCCACTGTCCAAATTTGGAGTCCCAACTGGACCACAAACAGATACGATTTCAGTTTGTGGGATTTTCCCAGCTTTTCTCTGCATTGTGGCTGCGAAGCCTGTACCACCAGCTGTGTACGAGCCAGCCCTCCAAAAAAGGCAATTGTTCTCCGTGATAGAATCGCTGCCTGTCCCGCTCTAGTTCTGCTGCCAGCTCTGCTCCTCCAGCAGCCTTTTCAGGATTCTGGAGCTGCTTCCAGCCCCTCCACCCACTCACCAGTTAATGATGTAGGCCCCTGGAACAGCTCACAATCCTTTAAATGCCCCCAAGGAACAAACGGGAGGAAATGGGGCTTTCCCTTTTTCCCTGCTTCCCTGAGACTCTGCTCATATTTTCTTCATCACACAGATCCCATTACTCTCCCACTCATTTAATCCAGAACTGTTTTCAAATAAGCTATCATGTCCCAGGCATTTATTTTAGATCTTGGAGAAAAGACAGGTGCTTTCTGCAAGATCTCTTCAAATAGCAGAGAAATGAATAAAAGGACAACATGGAAATTCATTAGTTTTCAGAGCATAAAGACATTGCATTATATCAGGATATATATGTGTATATGTATGTATATATATGTACATATAATGTATTTGCATGTGTGTATGCATGTATATGTGTGTGTGTGTGTGTGTGTGTGTGTGTGTGTGTACAAAGCAAAAAGTCAAGTCTAACTTGTAAATCACACAAGTTCCAACTCAGATATTTTGAGTCAAAAATTTACTCTGGCAGTAAACATTCAATTTCAGAGTCTTCTAGATTTGGGATTGTAGAGCTCTATTATTTTTCATTTATTGACCCCTGTTTCCCAAGCAGTTGACATGTTGCAGCCCCTTTACCTTCAAGAATGCCTTTCAAAGCAAACTATTTCTCCATCACTGAATACCTTACAGTGATTTTTCTACTTGCAGCACTTTACGCAAGTCATACAGTGTTGTAGCAGAATGCTGGTCTCTCTATTTTAAGGAAAGGAAGCTGAAGTTCACAGAGGTTAAGTGACTCTCACAAGATTGTAGGGAAAGTCAATGGGTCAGGATGAACTGCCTCTCTCAGTTCCAGAAGTTGTGTTGTGTTGTTTCCATGATGTAGCACTTTCGCCTTCCCTGGGAGACTTTGACTCCATGCATGCCCTTCCACCCTTTCTCTCCTTTGTCATGAAGCCTTTTCATTTGCCATGGAAGATTTCCTTACTGTCTTAGAGCTTCTATTGCTGTGAGGAAACACCATGACAAAAAAGCAAGTTGGGACGAAAAAGTTTCATTTGGCTTATACTTCAGTATAGGTGCTAACCATTGAAGTAAGTCAGGACAGGAACTCTAACAGGATTTTGGAGGCAGGAACTCAAGTAAAGGCCATGAAGGGGTGCTGCTTACTTGCTTGCTTCATGTGGCTTGCTCAGCCTGCTTTCTTATAGAACCCAGGACCATCACCCAGGGATGGCGCACCCACAATGGCCTGGGCTCTCCTTCATTGATCACTAATTGAGAAAATGCCTTACAGCTGGATCTCATGGAGGCATTTCCTCAATTGGGGCTCTTTTCTCTCTGATGATTCTGGCTCATGTCAAGTAGACACACAAAACCAGCCAGTACAGTAACCTACCTTAGAGATGTATACCAATGGTCCTCAAGTTTTTCTGTTTCACTGGGAAGAAAAAGTTTCAGGCTTGTCTAGGCTAAGATTTACCCTGGCCCTAAGACAAGCTTGAAGATGTCATTCAGTCTTTCCAATCTTACCTGCTGGGGAGCTGGAGGAGTCCACAAGGTCACATTCATTTTAGAAATAAAATAATCTCTTGTTTAAAGTGTTGAATAGCTTTCCTGAAAAACAATAAATCCTGGACAAAATGTAGCCAGTGATCTTGATATAAAATTATCACAAACATATTGTTTCTGCATATTTGCCTCCAGCAGTAAACAAGAAAATGAGATGCAGTAGTACAGAGGACTGTCCTGTGCTGTGAGCACCTTTTCTGAAGAAGGCCAGTGGTCACATGATCAGTGGCACTGAGAGCTACCCTGTGAACTGTTCCCTCAATGGCTTATGGATTCTGAGTCCTCCTTATACCAAAAATATACACAAAAAAAAAAGATAGTGTGATGATTTACTGGCTCTACTAGAAAGTCTCTTGAAAGAGAGTATAACGTTTAAAGAAAGAATAGGTTTCGGAAGCCAAAGTATATGCTAGATGAGAAGCAAGCCTGTAGGACAGCTGTTCCAGAATCTGAACAGGAGCTTCAACTAGCCATCAGTGCTGTGAAGGACGAGGACAAAGAGAGGAGGAGAAAGAAGAGGAAGATAAGGAAGAAGACGTAGGAGGAGGAGAACAGGAGCTTCAACTAGCCATCAGTGCTGTGAAGGAGGAGGACAAAGAGAGGAG
>JADRCD010158573.1:8710-24641 GCA_019843815.1 Montemys delectorum
CGCACGCACGCACGCACGCACGCACGCACGCACGCACGCACGCACGCGCATCTTACAGAACAAAAGAGGGAAAGAGTTAAAAAGGAAAATTAGTCAAGTATGGTGGCTGATGTCTGTATCTCAAGACTCAGGAGGCTGAGGTGGCTCTCCATTGAGTTCCAGGACAGCCTGGGCTAGTCGAGTGACCCTTCCTGCATGCTAGGAAGGCATCGGTGCAGCTGCCATGGCAACTGCTCAGGAGGAACCTTTTAAGAAATACTGAGGGCCAGCTGTGTACAAGCCCCCCTGACCCCATCCACTTGGCTCTACAGCTGGTGACACCCACCTCTTAGCAGTGTGGACTGGGCCCTCTGTGGGGAACTGACAACTGAACTTACAGTTCCTGCCTCTTTGCTCAAACCCAGCTGAAATACTATGTCCTTTACCGGGAACTGCCTACTCCAAACTGAAATACGTCACTCCCATCTCTCTACTCCTGCTTGTTCCCTTGTAAGTCATATTTCTTTTGAGAATTTAAAAAATTTATAATCAACCAGAAAAAAAAAAATTCATACCTGGGGTTTTTTCTGATGTCATCCAACTGGCCAACTACGTGAGAAACATTGGTACGTATCATCTTGAAAGCAATTTCTTCCTCTCCCATGATTTCAAACCTAATTGTCGAACATATTTCAATAGTTTAATAAATACATGGAAATCGAAAACAACATTTCAATAGGAAAAGCATTCTTGAATATTTATTTAACATGAACAGAAATAAATACATCTTTTACGATTACTAGAGGAACCTTTAAACAAACACACAGTTAATAACACACCGTAGAGGCATAAACACTCTGGACCTTTCTAACTATAAAGCTGAACCAAGACACGTTACTCCTTACCTGTATTTGTTCTTGTCTTTATACGCTTTGTGGATCTTGTCAGTTACCGGCTTACAGTTGGTGACAAGACTCTTAGTGACTGGAGGCTACGAGAGGACACAGTGGGTTAGACAGACATCAGGGCAAGCAAGACAGCAAATGAGGCTGAGCTTACGGGGTGACCAAGAGTCTACCGGGCAAAGGACATAGTGAAGGGGAAACGGCTCAGAAACCCACACATCCTTCCCCCTTGGCTATTGTCTTAGCCACACTCCTGGGGTACACCTGAAGATGGATGAGGAGACAATGGGGCTTGCAATCCAGGGTGCCTACCTTCCATCTTGAGGGGAAAGGATGTGTTGACAAACACATGAAGAAAAATTAATTACCCATCTTTGGCCTAATGAACTAATTATTTTTCTGTCTTCTTAGACAGCATCTCCCTATGAGTCCTGACTAGCCTGGAACTGATATTAAACTCATGATTCTCCTGCTTTTGTCTCCCATGTGGTGCAACTCCAGGCCATGGACCACCAGGTCTTGCTTATAATAGATATATATAAAAAAGAAAAAAAAAAGGGCTGGTAAGATGGCTCAGTGGTTAAGAGCACTGACTGCTCTTCTGAAGGACCTGAATTCAAATCCTAGCAACCACATGGTGGCTCACAACCATCCGTGATGAGATCTGACACTCTCTTCTGGTATGTCTAAAGACAGCTATAGTGTACTTACATATAATAATAAATAAATCTTTTTAAAAAACACAAAAACAAATGAACAAACAAAACCCAACTCAGTAACCTGTATATGCCTTTCACCATATTAGCTTTGATAGAATTGGTATCTGGGGAAATTTTATTTTATTTATTTTTTAATTTTTTTAATTTTTTTGGTTTTTCGAGACAGGGTTTCTCTGTGTAGCCCTGGTTGTCCTGGAACTCACTCTGTAGAGCAGGCTGGCCTCGAACTCAGAAATCCACCTGCCTCTGCCTCCCAAGTGCTGGGATTAAAGGCATGTGCCACCACCGCCCAGCTAAAGATTTATTTACTTATTATATGTAAGTACACTGTAGCTGTCTTCAGACACTCCAGAAGAGGGCATCTGATCTCACTACAGATGGTTGTGAGCCACCATGTGGTTGCTGGGATTTGAACTCAAGACCTTCGGAAGAGCATCAGTGCTCTTAACCGCTGAGCCATCTCTCTAACCCCAGGGAAATTTTAAAAAGAAGTTATTATTTTAAAACTCTTCTAAGAATGTTCCTTAGCTGGTATAATTAGTTAATTCTATGTTTTACAAAGACATTATTCTCTCTAGAGGCAGAAAATGCCTAGGGTTACACAAACATCCTTTCACTGATTAAGAGAATCCCATGAAATAGCTGTGTTTCTCTTAGAACAGGCATTACAGATGGTTGTAAACCACCATGTAAGTACTGGGAACTGAATCCAGGTCCTCTACAAGAACAAAAGGTGCTCTTGACTACTGAGCAACCTCTCTACCCTAGTAATTTTTTAAAGAATAGAATTTTATTCTGATTATGAAAGTTAATCGCCAGGCAGTGGTGGCACACAGCTTTAATCCCAGCACTTGGGAGGCAGACGTAGGTGAAGTTCTGAGTTCGAAGCCAGCCCGGTCTACAGAGTGAGTTCCAGGACAGCCAGGGCTACACAGAGAAACCCTGTCTCAAAAAACCATTAAAAAAAAAGTTATTCATTGAAGAAAATATGAAAAACAAAGAAAGATACTAGTACTAAAAATCTGTGATTCAATATATCTTTTGAGGTATATGTGTTCTGTGTCTTTAAGTAGGGGAGGATTGTATTTGGGAATTTTTTGATAATTCAACTCATATGTATGCTTCCTATTTCCCTCCTAATCAACTGATTTTTCTAAGCATTTTTCCATATATCATATGTACTACTTATAAAACCATGTTAAATACTATATTTTGTATGCCCTCCCATCAATTCTGAGGTATACACATTTCAGAAATGGAGATATCGCCGGGCAGTGGTGGCGCATGCCTTTAATCCCAGCACTTGGGAGGCAGAGGCAGGTGGATTTCTGAGTTAGAGGTCAGCCTGGTCTACAGAGTGAGTTCCAGGACAGCCAGGGCTACACAGAGAAACCTTGTCTCGAAAAAACAAAACAAAACAAAAAAGAAATGGAGATATCTCTTACAGCTAACAATCTTCTGATTACTTTGGACAAGTGATGTTGCAACAGGTGGGTGGAACCCATTGCTGTTCCCCATAACACCCAGGAAGAGCTAGCAGTGCCCCATCTGGCACTTCCTGGGAGGGCTCTGGGGTTACTTGCTGCCACCACTGGCCACCAGGAAGTCTGTTTATGGCATCTAAGTAACAGGTCTAAATATTAGCTTACACATCATTTGCAGAGCAGGGAGAGATTCTAAAGCAAGATGTAACTGTATTACATGTGCTGTTACTTTGCCTCTCATTTTGATGAGCTCACAGGAAGGGAGGAGATGTGCCTTATAAGGATTAACATGAGACTTACCAGATTGGGGTCATAGTATGCTTCCTGAGTTGGTGGGATGTTGTTCAGTTGGGTGATATTAGCAGGGAGCATTTTTGAGCAATTTATTAACATGTGTTCCAAACCTGTCAAATCCTAGCAAAGCAAAATATAAATCTGTTAAACAAAACTGTGGCTTAAAAATAAAAAGTATGTGTGTACAAGCAACATTATGCAGATTGAGCAGGTTGTATTTATGTATTTATACATACACACATATCTAACAATAATTAATGGGGAAAGGGGCATGAATTTGAAAAAGAACAAGGAGGGAGGAACATGAGAGGACTTGGAGGGTAGGAAGGCAACAGGGAAATGATATAATGATGTTATAATCTCAAAAAGGAAAAATCATAATAAAAAGTATGTGAAAGTCTAAAAGATGGGTATTTTAAATATTTCAAAAGCAATAAAATGCTTAAATATTAAACAGAAACATTTCAAAAAGGCAAAATGAAACTATACAACAATAAATATTTCATCCTCATCTGAAAGAACTTGAGGCCCAAGAGATGCACTTCTACAAGGTGGCCCAAGGTCACAAGAGAGAATGCTGGGCAACTAATTGATATCTCCATGAATGAGCTTTGTATTCCTAAGGATCATAGAAGGACTCCAGTCAGCCACACCTCCAGGCCCTGAATGAACTTGTCACAAGGATCACATGCAGGTTATCTACCACCTGACTCTCCCCTCAGATAACAGATGACTAATCCTAATGCAAGACCACAAAAAATAACCCATCAAACACACATTGCAGGGCCTGGAGAGATGGCTCAGTGGTTAAAAGCACTGATTGCTCTTCCAGAGGTCCTGAGTTCAATTCCCAGCAACCACATGGTGGCTCACAACCATCTGTAATGCTATCCAATGCCCTCTTCTGGTGTGTCTGAGGACAGCTACAGTGTACTCATATATAAAAGTAAATAAATAAACCTTTAAAAAACATTACATTTATATAAAAAAAATCATATACACATTGCAAATATTATTTTAATTCTGGCTTTGTAAATCAATGAATTATCAGTCTATACATTAATTATTCAGAATTCTCTTTACTTGAAATGTAGTAGAAAAAGAGGTAATATCAGAATTATTTTTTCCTTGACATGTCACAAGCGTAAGGCTAAAACAATACTTTACCTGCAAGCTTAAAGGTAGATCGTGAATTCTCGTGGCTAATGTTCGGATTTCCCTATCAGACAAGACACCGGATTGGTCTGTATCTACTTCATCAAAGACTTGAGAAATATTCAGGGGCTGAACTGCACTCATGAGGTAATAAAAATAGGAGAAGGCAAACTGCATGTCCTCAGAGTGACGCACCTTGTGAAATGAAGTCTTGTCAAATTCTTCAGGGAACCTGTCCAAATATAACAGAGAGCTCTGGAGACCCCAGGTACATACAGTATTGGATGTCTATGAAAACAGAAGTCTGTCTTCATGTCTTATCTATACGGCACCTTTGACTCATCGGATATGAAGGCCATAGGCTCAGTAGAGCAAACATACAAATGCCATGTACCCGGCCGGGCAGGCAACACAGGCACAACAAAGACTTACATGTCTTGTAGTTCTTGCATAACAATCCTGTCAATCATGTGAGGCATGTGTGCAGGGACTTTCCTGGATGTGAATCCAAACTTGCTATTGAGAATTTTATTGACGTATCGGAGGGAGTCTGCGAACGTGTCTTTTAGTTGCCTCCCTGTATGTTTGCTATCAGTAAAGTACACCAACTGTGTCTTCAATGACTCTTCCTCCTGAAAAGAGAATTCCATAACTCAACACTGTGTTGAGTCCAGAGTGGATTCTATTAACAAGCGATAAAGGCAACACCTCGCAGTGTTATAGAATGTGATAACAACCGGTCCCTAACAGTCCTCAAAGATGAGGGAAGTTCACGCTGTTGGGTCACTTTAAGGATTTTAAGCATCTGCTTGAGAGTAACTGCAATGTGACAGGCCATGTATGCGCCAAAAACTAGTCATAGAAAATATGACTCCAGGGATAGAGAGATAGCTCAGCGGTTAAGAGCACTGACTGCTCTTCCAGAGGTCAGAAATTCAATTCTCAGCAACCACATGGTGGCTCACAACCATCTGTAATGAGATCTGACGCCCTCTTCTGGCGTGTCTGAAGAGAGCTACAGTGTACTCATATACATCAAATAAATAATAAATAAAATCTTAAAAAAAAAAAAAACAAAAACAAAACATGACTTCAAGGCCAATATGGTGCAATATTTAGAAAACTTATTTACATACAGATTTAATAGTTCCTCAAATGTCAAGCTACTTCAGCTGGTGACAAAGAGCATGTATTTGAGTTTTGAATATGACTAAAAGAAATTGACCTCACTGACTACGGTAAAGAAAAAACCACTTAGGTAAAACTGAATGGTTCAAGGAAATTGGCAAAGAATTTGAACATATTATAATGGAAGAAACTGTCTGCTTCCCAAACTGAAGAAAACGTGAGGAAAAGACAGTGCTGGTTAGCGTACAGAACAGCAAGCGCTCCAGTGCAAGATGGGAGTGTGAGGTGGTGCCACATCTGAGGACCCAAAGGTTTCAAGGATGAAACCTAGCAAGTCCACCAATGGAAATAAAAACTGAAGCATGAGATATGTTGTATTGAGATGCAGTAGCTGTAAAATGCTGCAAATGTCCAGCTGTTAGGAAGAACATAGGGGCCGCCAAGGGCTCCTTCATCACAGGTACTGAATCAGAGTCAACCAGGGAATGCGAGGATGGCGCAGAGTCACCACTGTAGCTCAGTACCACATAAGTGACTGTTTATGTACCTAGAGAGAAGACTGGAAGGACAGCCCTTCATCTATCTCAAGGAGGGAGACTCAAGACCTTCCCTCTACGGCAGATTTCGTACTGCTTACAAATTGTACTTGTCTACAGCCAAATGTCTATACTTCTAGGAAAAGTAGGAAAGCACATAAAGAAACACAGGCAAGAACCTGCCACCCAGGGCTGGAGAGATGGCTCAGCGGGTAAGAGCACTGACTGCTCTTCCAGAGGTCCTGAGTTCAATTCCCAGCAACCACATGGTGGCTCACAACCATCTATAATGGGATCCGATGTCCTCTTCTGGAGTGCCTGAAGACAGCTACAGTGTACTCATCACATATATAAAATAAATAAAATCTTTAAAAAAAAAAAAAAAAAGAACCTGCCACCCTCCACTCACTTAGCGAGTGCCTAAGGTGCAAGGCACAAAGATGTCTCCCAAAGGGGCTGAGAGAACAAGACATGGGCTCCACTTCAGCATCTTCTTCTTCCCTGTCCAGCCTTGACTATACAGCTTTTCTTGATCTGTCAACTCCCGCCCATCTATGGTCAGCTTACGGGGCCTGGAAGCCTTTCCTAATGCCTTAAGCAAAGCTGAAGATGTCTCCCTCAGGACCCCTTGCCTAATCTCAACAGAAATACCTCATGGCTGGCCACAATCATCAGCTTTAAATAGATCCCCCCTCCTCTTGGTCTCTCAGGCTTCCCGAGGAGTGACTGTGTCTGTTCCCTAGTGTTTAGCACTGCGGCAGCACCTGGAGGAAAAATGACCCCATGTCATCATGAAGGCCACAGATGAGGAACAAGAGCCTGCTGGTCGGTCGTATCGACGTTGGAAATGCTAAGGACCTTATTTGAGCCTCAGGTTTTCTCAACAGCAAGGCTGGTGATGGCATCAGATCTCCAGGCTAAGGAGAGACAGGATGCCAGCCTTGCTCTCCCTGCCTGCCCAGCTTCCACCCCTAGCTAAAATCCTTACTCACGTTTTATGTGGCGTGTTTATTATTAGGGCTACTGGGGAAAAATTCAATGAAATCACTCAAGAAAAGCACTTACTTTAGTTGTGGTCACAGGAAAATGGTAGATAAATGGTAGTGGCTATTATGTTACCACTTAGAAAGTTATTTATGTTCCAGGGCATGACAAAGAACAATGCTAGCTCCAACTTACATCAAGAAGGTCTTGGAAATACTTTTTTTTCTCCCAGGGCAAAAAGCCTGGGTAACTCTGTGCATGCTGCTGCAACCTTCTGCCAGGCACCAATTCATTTACAGGTACGTGGCTATCAGCATTGGCCTCTGCCCTGTCTCTCTCCTCTTCTTTTGGCATATGGTTTTCTGGGGGAACGATCAGTGGTAAGAGGTTCTCTTTGGATACAGTCATGCCTAGTGCAGGTTGAGCCAATCTTGCATTGGTCTCCAAGACCGGGGGTGGATTCAAAGTGTGATCATGGCCATTCACAGTCACTGTCTCTGATGGGGTCGTCCACCTCTCTGATCTGTGCTCAGCAGCAAAGCCATGTGGACGTTGGTGAGAGGGGCTTCCCTGTGGCGCCTTCAGGTTGTCTTTTGTCTCATCAGTCCTAACTTGAGGTTTCACTTTAGTATCTAGTGAATTCCCAAGAAAAGACCTCAGCAGGGCTGACTTGGACAAGTTGTATCCTTTCAGAGTGATGTCTCCATGTTCCAGTTGCAAATCCAAGTTGCTAAGCCTCACCTGGGCCTCTTTGGGAAGGAGTGAAATATTTACCCGGGGAATTTTCACCTCTCCTTGGAATCTCCCTGTTGCATTTACATCATGTCTCCTGACCTTGGGGAAGCGTTTCTCTTTGGGAACATCCTCAAAAGGGACATCAGCCTGAGGAAGAGGTGTCACTGGGCTAACCAGATTTTCATAGACCTTCTGGGTTGTAGAATTCAGTTTAGGCACCTCCCTAGTGTCCACCTCTACTGTTATCTGGATCTTGAACTCTTCATCGTTTGAGTTTTGAAGTGTGAGATTAAAATATATCGTGGTTGCATTCATTCCACTATGCATTATGAGGTGTATGGTTTTCCACTTGTTTGCAATGGATGCGTGACGGATGATCGGGTTGTCGCTGTAGGTCCCTTCAACTCCTCTTCTGGCTATGTTTGCAAAGCTGAAATAAGACAGGTATTCACCTTTGGGGACAACATAGTGAGTCTGGTTTGGGAGAAGTGTTACTTTATACAATTCATGAAAATGATCTAGAGGAAAAAACACAAACATGGTTTCTTTTTAATTAGGCATTTTTACTCCTTGGCCTTAATTCTCTGGGGTCAAGTTCTTACTTCCTAAGGGTAACTTTAAATTTATCTTAAAATGCTCACAAATTTTAATACAAGGTTTGGGTATACGGCTCATGTTACCATTTGAGGCGACCACAGCAATTTACATGGAATGTTAACCCTGACTCAGTATGATGATGAATTGTGACTTTTATCAATAAACTTCAATGACTAATTTCCACCTTCATTTGGCCCATTTGAGAAGAATTACTTTAAAGAATGACAACCACTGAATGTCACTTAAAGAGTGACCATAGAGTTATTTGTGGGTTTAACTATTTGTCCCTAAAGTTTTCACTGCAACAAACATACCTTGTCCACAGTCACCCGCGTCAAACCCGCAGGACAAGACGTTGCAGGCTTGGTCACAGAACTTATCAGCGAGCCAAGAGTTTGCACATCCTTGGTTACAGTAAGAGACAGTGTTTATTCCTCCACCAAACTGCCAGTGCTGTCCGACTCCAATATTCCCGGTACCCCCGCCTCCTGCAACATACCGACTCCCTGCACTATTACCTGCAGAGGGAGGAGGAAGGAAGAGTCTTTGGAGGACTTAGAGCCATGAAAGAGGACAGCTCATCATGTCTGCAAGACTGATAGATACAAAGTCTCTTCCCTGTTCTTCAACAGAAGACTGCCTGTGTCTTCAGGAAATTCCCAGAAGAAGTATCAGCTGGTAGAGTACAGACAGTGGTGGTTAAGACAAGAGAGCTAAGCCGCGTCCAGTCACAGGCTTAGTGCTGTCACATATTAACAGTTCTAGATCTGCTCTGTGCTGTGCTTCTGTCTTACAAAAGTGCACCTCACGGAGAACACTGAAAGGCAGCTTTGACATTTCGTTTCCTCTAATATTCAACACACTAATAAGCCCACTTGCTTTTCTGGAACACCAGGATAATAATGTCTGTGCACACTCTCTTTCTCAGGGCCCCCCAAATTCAAATGGGTAATAAATAATGCTCTAGAATTTAGTGCTTTTTAAACTGAAAGCTAGTAAGTGAACATATTTTAAAAAGTGATAACATCAAGTCCAAAGGTGCATGGCAGTTTGTGGGGGTGAGGGAGCTGGGAGCGGGGGTAGGTGAGGGAGGTGGGCAAAGGGGGGATAATGCTAGGTAGAGAAGCACTATTTCTGCTGCAACTCTGATCATTTCACAGCCTACTGCAGTTTTCCACCAAAAGTTACTGCCATGGACTCCTGTAGAACTGGTGAGAATGATCCTTGGGTTCACAGAATTAAGAGTATTCTAGATGCTTTATGTAATAACCAAAGATATTTCCAAGGACAGTGCCTGCACCAGAGAAGTGCCTTCAACAATGGATCCCATGAATCAACTGGGCCACATGGCGCCACCAACCAGGGAGCTCTGGATTCTAGAGAGTCAGTACCACATATTCCTAGAACTAAAGATGAGAAGATGAACAGGTCCCAGCACATCCTCACCAGAGCAGTCTCCGCCATCCCAGTCACAGGCTGAGTTATTACAGGCTTTGTCACAATAGCCGTCTTTAATCCAGGAGCCTGGGCAGCCCTCCGCACAGTTTGGCACAGGCCATGTCAAATAAACCTGTGACAAAATTGAAGAGAAACTGCAATAAGCTCTGACACTTTTTACTCTTGAATTAAAATTTAACAGTAGGGCTGATGAGATGGCTCAGCAGGTAAAAGCACTGATTGGTCTTCCAAAGGTCTTGAGTTCAAATCCCAGCAACCACAACCACCCATAATGAGATCTGACGCCCTCTTCTGGTATGTCTGAAGACAGCTACAGTGTACTTATTTATAATAATAAATAAATCTTTAGGCCAGAGCAAGCGGGGTCAACCGGAGTGAACAGAGGCCCTAAATTCAATTCCTAACAACCAGATGAAGGTTCACAACCATCTGTACAGCTACAGTGTGTACTCATATACATAAAATAAATAAAATTTTCATATATATAAAATAAAAATAAATCTTTAAAAAAATAAAATAAAATAAAATTTAACTGTAAAGTAGCCTGAAGAAAAATAGGTTTCCCAAAGACTGGCTGCTGATATCCAACCCTGCCTTAGGTTGGCCGATGCCCACTGAAGTATTAAGCCTGCAGATGGCTGCTGATGGTTATTCATGGTGCTCATGGTGATTCTTTCCCATCTGCTTCAGGAACAAGGACTGGGCCATGGATTAGTTTTAATAACATGCTCTTATAATCTACTTTGACATAAAATACCAATGCCAGACTTACATGTGAGTATAAAAACATGCCAAAAGAGGAAGGGACTCTGTCACAGTCACTCTTTAGCTGTGACACTTACTAGTACTTCTGTGTACATTTACACATAACCAGACTCAAGGCTGAGAGAAAGAGAAGATGATACTAGGAGCGTTATCTCCACGCTGAGGCCGCGTTTAGACAAATCACTCTAACATTCAGGGCTCCCAAAATGAGTTATGTGGTGTGTGGTTTCTTTCTAAATTAAATCTACTAACGATAAACACACACTCTCCTTTTTACAGTCATTGTTCCTTTGCACACTACACTTATTCAGAATCTACTTTTAAAATCTAAACTGAAACAAGAGCTTGCCAATCACTAAAAGAGCTTGGCTCTGTAGCATGTATGAGTTCCTGGGCTGGTCCCACAGGAAAAAAAAAATCCAGTTCAATTCAGACAGGAGGTCAACCCATGCCACCTGATTTAAACCTTCAGCTCCTCCCCAACTTTTCCCACTATCCGCAATACAGCCAGAGTCAGACAGGCCACCTTATGTGAAATTTTACCTATTCCCACTTCTATTATACACTCCCCACCCCCAACACACACACACACACACACACACACACACACACACACACACACAGGTATAGTTTTGTTTTTTCAAGACAAGATTTCTGTGTGGCCCCGGCTATCCTGGAACTTACTCTGTAGACCAAGCTGGCCTTGAACTCACAGATATGCCAATATCTGCCTCCTGAGTGTTGGGATTAAGGATGGGTGCCATCACTGCCAGGCTCACTTCTCACTTTTTAAGCACCACATTAAGCTAATTTTCTATGGTGGTCATTTTGCTGGCACCCCAGGTGCAACTTATTGCAAAGTGGTTTTGTTATAGTAGAAAATACAAAGGGTCAAGGTGGAAAAAAAAAAAAAAAAAAAAAAAAGGAATTCTGGTTATCCGAGATAATTCTGGTTATCTGAGCCTGCAGGAAGCAATCTTTCAATGGAGTCCTCTTACCGCCTAACTGCTGCTGACTTGGAAGCCATAAATGCCTGCTTGTTAATACTTGAACATAGCAATGTACACACAGATTTCCTCATCTGCTAGAGATTTTCTAGCTAGGTGCCCACCTATCTCTTACCTTTTGACCTTTGGAGTGGCTGTAAAAATCATCGGGCCAAACATCCTTACCAAACATGACATCGTCATTTAGATAAATAAACTTCTGGGACAGCCCTTCAATGCGATGAATGTGACTTTCAATAGCAGGGGAACTGAAAGTAGGCAAGTGGCTCAGATTTTGGAAAATGTCCTTTTAATAGAAAACACAGAGGGCAAACATGAGCTGCTTTGATTTGGTTCAGAAAGAGGGAAAAGAGGAGACTGGTAATTCAAAAGGGTAGACATGGAGGTGGGGGGCAGGGCATGAAATCGCAAGATCACTGTACCACACTGAGAGCACAGACAAGAAGCTGCGGTCTCCAGGTATGTGCAAAGTCACCCACCTGGTGGGTCACTATGGTCACTCGGGGGTTGTCAAGGTTCAGCCAGGATGGAATCTGCCCGTTGGTGACAATGAAGATATTCCGTACCCATGGCGCGTGTCTCTCGATAGATCTCAGTGAGTACCTCAGCTCCTCGTTATCTTCAAAGCGGCTGGCAGACACATCCTCATCCTGCTTGGACTGGGAGTTGGGAGAGATATTGGACACATAAAGACGTGAAGCATCTACTCGAAATCCCAGCTCCTCTTGATCCGTTGCCTGCTCTGCTCTAAGGGGGCTAAGTTTTATGCTGAGCTGACACAAGCTGGAGCTATCTGAGAGGAAAGAACCTCTGGGATACAGCCGGGCAGTGGTGGCGCACGCCTTTAATCCCAGCACTTGGGAGGCAGAGGCAGGCGGATTTCTGAGTTTGAGGTCAGCCTGGTCTACAGAGTGAGTTCCAGGACAGCCAGGGCTACACAGAGAAACCCTGTCTAGGAAAAAAAAAAAAAAAAAAAAAAGATGAACCTCAACTAGGAAAATGCCTCCAAAGATCAGGCTGTAGGCAAGACTCTTGGGAATTAATTAATTTTTTTCTCCTTTTTTTCCCTTTTTTAATTTTTCTCTGAGTAGCCCTAGAGAGCTGTCCTAGAATTTCCTCTGTAGACCAGGCTGGTCTTGAACTCACAGAGGAATTTGCTTGTCTCTGCCTCTAGAGTACTGGGATTAAAGGCATGTATCATGTAGTCTGACCAAAGCTTTATTTTTGTTTACATTTGTGAGTGAGTGACTATGAGTGTATGTGTATGCGGGTGCCCTGGGAGGCCAGAGTGATGTAAGATTCCTCAAAACCAGAGTCATAGGAGGTTAGAAGCCATCTGATGGGGGTGCTGAAGGGAAACTTGGGTCCTCTGGAAGAGCAGCAGGTGCTCCTTACAGCTGAGCCATCTCTTTGGCCTTGCTCTTCTCAATAAGCAGCAAAACAGTGGTAGAGAATAGAGGTCTGGAAAAGTTCTAATCAGGTCACCTCTCAGTTAAGTCCTCCTCTTCCTCGTAATAAATCGACTTGTGAAATTGTAACATTCACATTCTTCAACCGACCACGCTCCCAGCTGTGCGGTTCTGGCAATGGCAGACATTCTGAGTTCCTGGCCCGGGCTGTAGGAGCTTACACTCCTTACCTGGCTGATGGCACTCAGGTCCCACAGCAGATACGCAGGGCTGATGGTCAGTTCCTTCCCATTGATGGTCATGTTCTTCTTGGTCTGCTTGTTCAGCTCTTGGAAACCCTTGGGGTTATTCAATTTCAGAAGAGCAACACTGGCCTCTGAATACAACCGCAACTGAAAGGTGACAGAGATACACATGACCTCAATGAATAAACACAGATTTACACTTATTTATTTATTCATTTGTTGATTTACTTACTTGTTTATTTTGGAAGCAGAGTTTCAAGGTCTAGGCTGACCTTGAACTCCTGGCAATCTCTCTGCCTCGGCCCCCAGTGCTGAGATTCTACAGGTGAGTCATCTTGCCCAGTTTTTAAACTTTTAATCTTGACACATAAAGACCGTATCATGGGCCCCAAGTGTTACCCAGATGAATGCAACAGGAAGGGGTGGAGACCAGTGTGATCAGGACACCTCGGGCATCATTTGACAGCTGCAGCCATGCCGCAGTGCCCACAAGAGACGCTAGATCTCCTGAAAGGGTGGCGCTTTTATGAAACTCATCTAAATCTTCAGAGCTGGCTTAAATGGTTTTCATTCCTTAGAAGGCAAAGTCAGACAGATCTCTGAGTTCAATGCTAGCTTGCTCTTGAGTTCCAGGACAGCCAAGGCTATGTGGAGAGACTCTGTCTCAAGGTTAAACAAATAAATAAGTAGCCAACAGTTTCTAGCTTTATTCTAGAATATTACCAGTATGATCATACTGGGGGAAACCCACAATGTAACTGCTGGTTAGGTGACTCTATATTATCCATGGACATCTCAGCAGCTTTCTGCCTCACTCCTGGAATACCTTGGACCTGACTATCTAAAACACTTCCAGAGGAAAATATCTTTTGTGGGCGAAGCTTTGGAGCAATCACAAGCCTAAGAGGGAACAATGTAAATGGCAGCAAGTTTTACACAGGGGCTTCTCCACCCTGTCAGCATCCACACCACCTCCATCTGGATTAGATGTAGACTCTGGATCAAAATTTCCTAGGAAAAAGCTTTTTCAGCCAGAAACTAAGGAGAAACCACCCCACCGAAGACAGGAAATCCTCCTGCCACACTGGCTCCTCTATCTTTCTTAATCTGTAAGACAGAAATAAACACATGATCACGGGATCATTCTGGACTCTGTATTTGCCTCTAGACTCTCCTAACTCATTTTCTAAGCAGTTCCTTGAGTTCCTAGTGGCCCCCAAGCCAGAAGAGTGGTAGCATTTCATGTGTGTCCTTCCCTCTTTGCATCACACATGTTTTGTTTAGTTTGTTTTCTAAGACAGGGTCTCTCTCTGTTCAGTCCTGGCTGCCCTGGAACTCACTCGCTCTCTAGCCCAGGCTGGTCTTGAACTCTAGAACTCAAGAGATCTGCCTACCATTGCCCAAGCATATGCCATCGGACTCTTAAGCACCAACAGCGTGAACACAGTCTCCTGACTGTATTCCTTTACCTTGACTGTCCTGGCACACATCAGGACCTTAAGAAGTCAATCACCACAGCTGTCATTCCTGCCTCTGTGCTGGGGAATGGGAAGCAGTCTGCCACCACTCCATGCAAAATTCTGTGCCCCTTCCTTCCAGTTCATGGGTCCCCACAACATCTCTAGGATCCCCCTAGAGTGAGGAAAACCACTTTCTAGAATAAATAAATATTACTGTAATATTATAATTTGATTTTAAACTTAAATGGGAAAATATCTGCATCCTACTGTCTCCTATCAAAATTGTTTTTACCTTGGAAGTAATTTTGAAGCCTCACAGAAATGCCACCCAGCTACATCCTAGCCCCCCTTTACTTTTATTTTGAGCAGGATCTCACTGAGGTGCCTGGAGAGGCCTTGAATTTGCAATCCTCCTACCCCAGCCTTCCGAGGCAGATTACAAGTCTGTGTTACACTTTAACTTGATAATTATAGCATTTTCCCTACAATTTCTACCAGTGACTGGGCACGTAATGGGCACCAGACACTGCCTTGGGCAATTATTGTACTAGGGTTAAAGTGTAAATTCAGATCTTCACTGTTCTGAGCCCTAATGGATCACCCATCCAGGCTTGTGCTGCCATAGCAGAGCTGGCCTGTGAGATAAGGGATGGGTGACGGCTAAGCAGGTCCCTGCTCAGTGCTCTTAATCACTGAGCCATCTCTCCAGTCCTAATTTTATAATTTTGTAACTTGCATTGGCCTTTTATTTGGTAAAGAATTTTGTCAAGAAAATTACTCTTGGGGCTGGAGAGATGGCTGAGCAGTTAAGAGCACAGACTGCTCTTCCAGAGGTCCTGAGTTCAATTCCCAGCAACCACATGGTGGCTCACAACCATCTGTAATGGGATCTGATGTCCTCTTCTGGTGTGTCTGAAGATAGCTACAATGTGCCCGTCATATATATAAAATACATAAATAAAATCTTTAAAAAATATTCTTAAATTAGCAGGTTTTTAAAAATATACTTAATTCTCCTTCTCCTTCTCCTTCTCCTTCTCCTTCTCCTTCTCCTTCTCCTTCTCCTTCTCC
>JADRCD010158582.1:0-16779 GCA_019843815.1 Montemys delectorum
CAGAAGATGCTCCAACATGTAATAAGGACACATGCTCCACCATGTTCATAGCAGCCTTATTTATAATAGCCAGAAACTGGAAACTACCCAGATGTCCCTCAACAGAGGAATGGATACAGAAACTGTGGTACATCTACACAATGGAGTACTACTCAGCTATTAAAATACTTTTTAATTTCTGAGAAATTTATTCTCAATGGAGAGCTTAAAATCCCGGGGAGGAGGGGGGCAAAACACATAGGTGTTCTATAATCTAGGAGATCACATATGCCAACCCAGACTACTATACTCAGCAAAATTTTCAAGCACAATAAATAGACCAAGAAAAATATGGTGTGATAAAATGAAATTCAAACAGTATCTGCTTAGAAATCCAGCAGGACAGAAATCTGAAAACATTCCAACCAGAATAGGTTAACCAGAAACAGGAAGACATGAGAAATAAACAATCCCATACAACGAATCAAAGGGAGTGGGGACTCACACAACAATAACTTACTAACAGGAACCAACAAACATTGCCCAGTAATAGCTGCTAATGTCAACGGTCTCAATTTTCCAATAAGAAGAAACAGACTAATAGAATGGAGGCAAAACAGCATCCATTCTTCTGCTTCGTTGAACAAGTACAGTTTTGCATCAAGGATGCACATCAGGGTAAAAGGAAAGATATTCCCAAAACAACCTAAAAAGCAAGCAGGTATAGCCATTTCAATAGATAATAAAATAGACTACAAACCAAAACTAGTCAGAAAAGATAGGGAAGAATGCTACAAACTCATCAAAGGAGAAACAGCTGAATGAGATTCTTAGCATCTGCAGACCAAACACAAGAACACCCAAGTGTATAAAAGAAACACTTATTCAACTTAAATAACATAGTGACCCTCACACACTGATGATGAGCAACTTAATACTCTACTCTTGTCAATAGCCAAGTTACCCAGACAGAAATTAAGCATAGTAAAACATAAGGTAAATAATTAACATAACAAACCTAATGGACCTTATAGAACATTACCTGAACACAAAAGGATAAATATTCTTATCAGCAACCAATAGAACTTTCTTCTAAATTTACTACATACCTGGACATATATTCTCAACAATACAAGAAAATGGGAAAAACACACCTTACTCACAGATTAAAACTGTGTATTAATAACAGAAAAACAGAAAGCTTACAGACTCTTGGAAATTGAGCTAATCACCAATGAACAAAGAATGGGTCAAAACAAAAATTAAGAAAAAAATTAAAACTTTCTAGAATGTAATGAAAATGAAAACTCAACATACCCAAAATTATTGGATACAATGAAAGCAATATTAGAAGCCAAATTTATAGCATTAAATGCCTACATTAAAGAACTGATGAGATCTTACATTAGTAAAATCACATGTGAAAGCTCTAGAACAAAGGATGAAATAATACCTCAGAAAATAGATGGCAAGAAATATACAGAGATACAAAATAATTAAAGTAGAAACAAACATGTGAAAAAAAATCAAAGAAGCAATAAAATAATGAGTTGGCACTTTGAGAAAATCAGAATGATTTAAAACCCCTTAGCCAAATTAACTAAAGAGTAGAGGGAGAAGATACATATTTAACAAAATTAGAGAGGAAAAGTGGGATGAAAAAGCAGATACCAAGCCAATCCAAGAATCTTAAAGACATACTTTAATAATCTGTATTTCACCAAATTGGAACATCTAAAACAATTTTCATGTATATGATATACAGAAGTGGATGCTCACAGCCATCCATTGGACTGAGCACAGGGTCCCCAATGGAGGAGCTAGAGAATGGACCTAAGAAGCTAAAGGGATTTGCAGCCCCATAGGAGGAACAACATTATCAACCAACCAGTACTCCCAGAGCTTCCAGGGACTAAACCACCAACCAAAGAGTACACATGGAGGGACCCATGGCTGCAGCTGCATATGTAACAGATGATGGCCTTTTCAGTCATCAATGGGAAGAGAGGCCCTTGGTCCTGGGAAGGCTCGATGCCCCAGTGTAGGGGAATGCCAGGACAGGGAAGCAGGAGTGAATGGTTTAGTGAGCATGGCGAAGGGGGAGAGGATAGAGGAGGTTTCAGAGGGAAAATGAGCAAAAAAAATAAAATTTGAAATTTAAATAAAGAAAATATCTAATAAAAAATATAGTAAAAATGACCATCCTACCAAAGGCACTTTAATGCTATATATATCAAATTTCCAACACAATTATTCACAGATTTTAAAAGAACAATTTTCAGCTTCATAAGGAGACACACACATCATGTAACCAAAATAACACTGAGCAATGAAAGAACTGCTAGAGATTGAAGTAAATGTTTCTGGATATCAGGAGATGTGAGGAGACTCATGATATTTTGCTGATACAGACTCACATTGTGAGGCTGACTCCTTGTTGATGCTGATGTACCTTGTTGAGGCAAGACCTGTTAGAGGACATGTCTTAAATAGTATAAATGGACAGTAATGTTGCACTTGCTTGCCTAACTAGCTTTGCAGCACTTGGATGGTCTCATGTCTTTTCTTCACCGATCTTTGATTCATTGAGAGAGCCACAGCAAAGGCCTTCTGGTGTTTTATCTGGTGCTGGTTGTTTCCAATTTAATGGAGGCCTGGCAGTTTCTACTGGATTATGCTACCGCTGCTGATTTATGTTGAGTATTCTGATACTACTAACCTGGAAACTGAACTGCTGGTATCTTGATGTAAAGAGATTGGAATCATTCCCATGAAACTCTTCTAAACAAGTCCACATACTCTTGTCCTATTTACCATCTTTTCTCCCTTACCTTTGGGTGGTAGTGTTTTTATTTATTTTTTTATTTTTTAGAAACCAGAAATACACACTAGAAAAAAGACAGCATCTTCAACAACGTTGTTTAGCTTCAACAATGCTGAGTAAGTTGGCTATCAGCATGTATAAGAATCCAAATAGATCCATACTTATTACCCCCCACAAAAATCAACTACAAATGGGTCATTTGATCTCGACAGAAGATCAGATACTCTGAACATTATAGACAAAAAATTAGGGAACAACTTTTACTTCATTGACACAGGAAAAAAAACTTTCTGAATAGAAAAGTATTATAATAATCACTAATGACAACAATTAACAAATTGGAGCTCACCACAATGACAAGCCTCTGCATTACAGTTGGCATAATCACTTGGACAAAGTGGCATGCTGTGAAATGAGGAAAACGTTTTATCATCCACTAGAGAGCTGATATCCAAAATATATAAGGAGCTAAAAAAAAACCTGAATAAATTCAACACTCAAATAACAAATAACTCAATTAAAAAATGGTTTACAGATACAGAGAATGCCCTATGGAGGAAACTCAAATGGCTTAGAAAACACTTGAAATATTCACTATTCTTGGTATTCAGGGTAATGTGAACATAAATTACTCTGAGATTTTCTTTTCTTTCCTTTCTAGCTCTTTGACTTTGCAATTTCTTTTTATTTCCCTTTTTTATTGGAAATTGTATTTATTTACATTTCACATGTTATTTCCTTTTCTGGTTTTACCCTCCTTCTATGAGGGTGCTTCCCTACCCATCCACCCACTCCTGCCTTCCAGCCCTGGAATAACCCTACACTGCAGCATTGAGCCTTCACAGGACCAAGGGCCTCTCTTCCCCCTGATGCCAGACAAAGCCATCCTCTGCTACATATGCATCTGGAGATTTTATTTTATACTCATCAAGATTGCAATGAGCGATATATCATACTGGTGAGATAACTGATACTGATGAGATTGCTGCTGGGAGTGCAAACTTGTACTGTAACTATGTAAATCAGTGTGGTCTTTCTTCCAGGAAGCTGAGAATCAGTGTAATTCAAGATCAAGCTATACCCAAAGGATCCTTCATCTTACTACAGAGGCATCCAATCATGTTCATTGTTTCTTTATTTATAATATCTGGAAATAGAAACACCCTAGGTGTCCATCAGTGAATGAAAGATTAAAGAATATATCATATATTCATGCAATAAAATATTACTCTGCTATTTAAAAAATGAAATCATGAAATTCGCATATACGAAGTAGAAATTTCTGGTTTATTTACCAACTCAGTTATGTCACATGATGTTTTTCTGGAAGCTGTCTTGTGAGAGGGCATGTGATGTTTTGCTGAAAACATACACTTGAAAGGGCACATGATGATTAAAAATAATATAAACGAAACTCCACAAAGAGTGAAAAGATACTTTTGTATTTCTATACTTTTAGCAGTCTTTTGTGGTCTTCACTGATCTTCATTTCATTCAGAGAAATGTACAAAAGAATGTCTTGTGCTATTCGAGATGATTCTGGTCACTTATTCGTGTTTGCTGTTTGCTATTGAAGTGGGTTGCTATTGATCCTGACAATGAAGAGTGTAATAACCCTCAACGAACTACTTCTAAACAGGTCACAATACTCTTTCCTTATTACCTTTCTTTTTCCTCTACTTATGGTCAGTGAGTTAGAAGGGAATTCGAAACATTTAAGAACCCTAAATAAGGTAGGTTTTGAAAAAAAAATCTAAGCTAGGAAAAATCATTCTGAGTGACCACCCAAAACAAATATGGTACATATTCACTTATTTGTGGATGTTACCTGTTATGCTACTGTTAAGGAAGCGATCTGTATAACCAGAGAGTTTAGTTATAGAGTAAAGAACTAGAGGGAAATGATGTGTCTCTAGGAAGGAGAAACAGAAGAGGTATAGAAGGACAAGAGACAAAATGGTATGGGAGGGCAGAACGGAGAGGGGAGTGCTAAGGGGAGGTAGGGAATGGAATAGAGAGAGGGACAGCTAAAACTAAGGACCATTTGAGTTGTATGGAAACAAAATTTTATCCTGAAGAAGCTTCCTGAAATATATACATGCCTGGAGTTGGTCTAAATGAAATTGCCAAATAAGCAGGAAGACAGAGCCCCAGTTTTATTACCAAATAAAGCTTCCAGTACTGGAAAGAAATGACATCTAATTGAGTAACAAGAAATTGGATCTCATGAAAATCACAAAATAATCCAGACTGCTGTGGAGACTATTGGTTGCTCTCTACAAACTGAGAGTAAGACCCTATTGCTGAAGACAAGACCTACAGAACTCACTGAACGTGGAGATATGGACCTAGTGACTATATCCTTCACTCTATGAACTAATGGTGCACTCTACGACCTAATGGTTGTATATTGTAAGATACTCTACTTGCTGAGTTAGGTAAGTGCTAACTCAGATATAAACCTTTTAATCTACAACAGTGGCCTGCCTGAAAAAATATGCTGGTGCAATAGTGGTACAACAATGTCATGGGAATAACCAATCCATATATCATTTGACTTAAGACCCACTCCTTGAGATGGGATCCATACTTAATACTGCTTGGGTTTCCAGAAACCACAGACAACATAGGGCAGGAGCCTAGGAGAAAAACAATACTGTTATACTAATGGAATGTAGCAATAAAATGACTCCTAATGACGTTCTTCTAAACTCATAGATCAGAGCCTTTTTATGCCTCCTTCAATAGATGGGAACAAATACAGAATCCCACAACCAATGTGTAGAAAGTAAGAGACCCTGCAATACTCAGGCCTAATTTGGATATCTCTATCAAATTCTTCCCCCAAAGGCCTAGAGAACTCTGTGAAAGAAGAAGCAGAAAGACTATAAGGGGCATCACAGGGCGTACACATTGTCTACAACAGATTGGATACCACAGCTGAGAGGAGACTCTACTATATCTAAACCAGAAGGTAGATCCAATTGGAAGCCACTTGCAAATGAATTTTTTCCAGTCATAGTAGAGAAGCAAACTACTCTTAAGGGTAGACCCTATGCCCTGCAGTAGAATTCCTGCAAAAAATGAATACAATGGTATCATTGGAGGTTACTTTGTCTTATAAAGTGTCAGAGCACAATAACTTTACAGGTATTTTATAAATATTATATTCAAATTTGTATTTTTATGGGACTTCTATATGAGAAACTGTGTATATCTCCATATCTACATGTGTTTTCTGTGCCTTTGGCACCTTGATATATTTGTTTGTTTTGTCTTACTCTATTTTTTATTATATGTACTTTCTATTTATGAATACTAGTGCTCCAGTGTTATGCTCTGGGAGCATATTTTGAATGTCTTCAGCAACAGCATTTTGCTTCACTCTCAAAGACCTGCCACCATTTCTTTTTTTTTTTTTTAAGCTTTATTGCATTATGATGAGAAAAGATACATGATTTTAATTTATCTGAATTTGTTAACATTTAAAACCATGTTTTATGTAAATAGAATTAAGTCACATTCTTGTTTCCTGTTTGTACCCCAATTCCTGCTAGAGACTCCCCTTCAATATCTTTTTTGTCATATTCTTTAAAATTTATAAAATATTATAACAATAAAAATGAATATTATAAAAGTTGTTTGATATAAAACAACAATTAACAGTCTTATGTAGATGCTTGTCTACAGCAATACTGAAAATACATACATTTTTCTCAATATAAATTTTAAATAACTCAAAACATATTAACTGTATATTTCAAAATAATATATCTCTACTAGTATTTTCTTAAATTAACATAAATATATAGTTTTCTTGTATGTTTGTTTGTTTGTTTTGTATTTAGTAAAGCTTAAAATCTTAAAATCTTTGGTACAAGCCCAAAATAAGAACAATTTTCAGACATTGGATTTCATTGTAATAAGGCTGTACTTCAATGACCCTCACATCACCAAAGGATTTTATCTCCATCGTAGTTAAGCTGAGAGTTGACAGTTCTGCTGTACCAAGAAATGAATTGTAGGTACGATTTTTGGATACAGACTTCCTGCTATGGTCTAAGCTATTTGACTTGAGTGAGTGACATTATTCTCAGCCCACAGAGAACATGTTACATTCATTTAAGAAATGGTGTGTGTGTATTAAGATGGTCTATCCATAAAGTCATTCACCAACTGTTTCAATGAACAATGTTTCTGCTTGGAGGGTGGAACAGACATTAGGTGAGGGTAAGAATCTGTTTCATTGGCTGTGATAATTTGGAAAAACATTCATCTCAGAGAAAGAGTAACTTATAAAGTCCTCTTCTTCAAACTTGATACAAGAGTTACAAAGATCAAGCAAAGTATTCAGTCTTACTCTTTGTTGTTCTCTTACAAGACCCCCTCCAATTTAATTGTCTATGTTTCCTTTGGGTAAATAAATATTTTGAAATGTGTAAACTGTTCTGAAAACCATATTATAGTGTAAAAACATGAAATAAACAATACTACTAATAGAGAGGCTGAGATAGGAGAAGCAAGATTTCAAGACCATCATGTTGTACACAGCAAGACACCGTCACGAACAAACAAGCTGAAAGTGTATATGAATTGTGCAATATTGCACCTATTTCTCCAATTACCAAACTAGAGAGACCATTGAATAACAATCAACAAATTTCTAATTCCTCATATTATTGGATTTCAATTGATTAGGATATGTTGGTAATATTAATTTTCATATTAAGATATTAAGGAAAAGTAATTGTTACTTCCTGTTGTTTTTGTTGTAAGAGGTAGGATTAGGTTTGTGTGGATTTGTTGAAAGATTACTTTCTTGCTTCTTGTAGGGTGTGGTTTTTCTCTTTATGTTGATGTTTTCCATCTATTATTCTTTGTAGGGCTGGATTTGTGGGAAGATACTGTGTAAATTCTGTTTAGTCTTGGAATATCTTGTTTTCTCTTTCTATGGTAATTGAGAGTTTTGCTGGGTATAGTAGCCTTGGCTGGCATTTGTGTTCTCTTAGGGTCCACATAACATTTGCCAAGGATCTTCTAGCTCTCATAGTCTCTGGTGAGAAGTCTGGTGTAATTCTGATAGGTCTGCCTTTATATGTTACTTGACCTTTTCCCCTTACTGCTTTTAAAATTCTTTCTTTGTTTAGTGCATTTGGAGTTTTTATTATTATGTGACAGGAGGTATTTCTTTTCTGGTCCAGTCTATTTGGAGTTCTGTAAGCTTCTTGTATGTTCATGGGCATCTCTTTCTTTAGGTTAGGGAAGTTTTCTTCTATAATTTTGTTGAAGATATTTACTGGCCCATTTTCTTGGGGGTCTTCACTCTCTTCTATACCTATTATCATTAGGTTTGGTCTTCTCATTGCATCCTGGATTTCCTGGATGTTCTAGGTTAGGAGCTTTTTGCTTTTTGCATTTTCTTTGACTGTGTGTCAATGTATTCTATTGTGTCTTCTGCCCCTGAGTTTCTCTCTTCTATCTTTTTTATTCCATTGGTGATGCTTGTATCTATGGTTCCTGATTTTTTTCCTAGGTTTTCTATCTCCTGGGTTGTCTCTCTTTCTGGTTTCTTTATTGTTTCTATTTCCATTTTTAGATCTTGGAGGGTTTTGATCATTTCCTTCACCCATTTGTTTGTGCTTTCCTGTAGATCTTTAAGGGATTTTTGCGTTTCCTCTTGAAGGGCTTCTAGCTATTTACCCGTGTTCTCTTGTATTTCTTTGAGGGAGTTATTTATGTCTTTCTTAAAGTCCTGTATCATCATCATGAGAAGTGATTTTACATCTGAATCTTGCTTTTCCTGTGCAATGATGTGTCCAGGACATGCTATGGTGGAAGCATTGGGTTCTGATGATGCCCAGTAACGTTGGTTTGTGTTGCTTCTATTATGCTTGCCTCGCACCATATGTTTATTTCTAGTGTTACCTGTCCTTGCTAAATCTGACTTGAGCCTGTCCTTCCTGTGATCCTGGTTGTGTCAGAACTCCTCAGAGTCAAGCTGTCTGTGTGATCTTGTGATTATGGGATCCTGTAACCCTGGGCTTGTTGGAGCACCTAGGAATGGAGCTTTTTCTGGGTATTGTGGGACTGGCTGCAAAATTTGTGCCCTGCTTGCCTGGGTCCCACTGGTCTCAGTTACTCCTGGTGTTGGGACAGATGTTGTACCCTCCTCACTTCTGCTCCTATGATCCTGGGCATGTTGGAACATTTGGGTATGGAGATTCCTTTAGGTGTTATGGGACTAGCTGCAAAATTTGCTCCCAAGGTCTGTTCAGAGCACCAGCCAAGACAGTCCAGAAGCAACCTGAGCCACTGGGATGGAGGCGTTCCTGTGTGCCTGGGTCCTGCTGGTCCAAGTTGCTCTCAGTGTAGGGACAGATGTTGTGTCTTCCTCACCTCTGGTCCTGGGCGTGTTGGAGTGCCTGGAAGTGGATCTTCCTCTGGGTGTTTGGGACTTTCTGCGGAGCTTGTGTCCAAGGTCTGCTCAGGGCCCCAGCCCAGACAGACCTGAAGGAATCTGAGCCACTGGGCTGGTGGAGTTCCTGTGTGCCTGGTCCTGCTGGTCCCAGTTACTCCTGGTGATGGGACAGATGTTGTATCTTCTTCACCTCTGATCCTGTTAGAGCATCTAGAAGTGGAGCTACCTCTGTGTGTTGTGGGACTGCACCATTTCTAAAATCCCAGAGGTTTTACATAATTCTTGCAGAACATCAATGGGGAAGCAGTTGCTATCCCTAGGAAATATGTGACAATATACAGAGAAGGTATTATTGTCTAGGCTATTATAATATTTCTTGGATCATAAGGATGCTCCTCATAATTCTTCAGAGAAAAATATCACTCCTTACAAAAGACAGTTATCTTACTCAAATTGCTTATAGTGATATGACTTTAGGTCCTAAATGTTTTATAAGAAAAATTTTTTAAATTTATTATTTGTGAATTTCATATGTGCATAAAATATGCTTTGATCAAATCTAATTTCCACTCCCTCTCTAAAAGTCCTTCAAAGAAGAAACAAGGTTTCAATTTTTTCTCATTACTTTACAATTTTTGAATCTAGTGATCCTTTTTCTACAGATAGTCATCTACCACTTCATGACATTCCCAAATCTCTCTCCCTTCCCCCTCTCTCTCTCATGCACACACATAAGCACATACACAATTCAACATTTTTTCTCAGATTTTCAAATGTTTTTCTCAGAATTGTTTTTCTCAATCAAATCATCCTCTATTGAGAGAATACAATTGTATACTCAACATAAATTCTATTAAGGCAAAGTATCTGAAAAACAGAGAGAAGTGGTGCAACAAAAATGAATGATAAATTTAATCTCTATTCAGATTACTTGTTGTTATGATGGTAAAACTATGATGCTGAGTCAGGTAACATTAGATTCAGTGATTATCAAGAATCATCCAAGATGATCAAGAGAGTGTTCTTTGGTTAAGTGGAGGGAACTGAAACTAGAAAATAATCTAGAATGTAAAGGATTTAATAACATTTATGTATATTTCTATCATCTATCTTCATTATCATCATCATCATCATCTAAATATTTATAATCTACTTATCTATATATCTTCTGTCTACTAATTTATTATCTATCTATGTACATATATGTTTATAACAATAATTAAAGAAAAAAGGCCATGTTTTATAAAGTCAGCAAGGAGAATGTGCACATGGGAGGGCTTGAATGGAGGAAAGGAAGGTATAGAAGGTATATTTATAATTTTTTTAAAAAATCAAAAACATGTTTTTATGTCCCCAAATACTAATTATGTATATATAGAAATTTTTTTATGACAAAGGTGTCTAGTTTATAAATTGGAAGCTATTTTGCAGTGTTGTTGGATACTGTGTAAAGCCCACTCGGGAGTGTTTGGCTACTGAGACAGAGAAATTCAATTTACTTTTTGCTTTATCTTCAAATTGAAATTTAGTTCTTCTGCATTTCTTTTCAAAAAGATATTATTAGAAATTAGTCTCTTATGTACAGTAACTTACTTTATCAGTATCTGCATAAACTCACTGATTGAAACACTTTCAATTTAGTTCACACCAACTCTACTTTCCCCATGACTCTGCTTCCAAATTGCATGACTGTATGGGAGCAATTGAGAGTATTAGAATAAAGATGACACACAAATGTCTAGTTGCACATGAGGATACATTTAAGAGAAGTTACAGCAGTGATTATATAACCAGTATCAGAAATACTTTATACAAACTGTCATTGAAGAGCAGGGCATATTCCTAATTATTTTAATAGATGTAAACATATCACATGACTTACATTCTTTTTTTCTTTGTTTGTCTCCATACCTGTGCTATTGAAGTCCTGTCATCTAACTTTCTTATTCTTAACAGGATCAGGAGTTCCTGTTCCTATGACAATGAGTTCAAGCATAGTCCCTACTCCTTCTCTGTCACTTTCAGGAGATCAGGTATAACTCCAAAGCTTTTATATTCATTCTTCTACACTTAACTATCATGACTGTTTGTTGAAGATGGTGTGTTTTCTTCATGGCCACTGCCTCAAAGTGGGCAGCTATGGAAACATGGGACGTTATCTGTTTTCAGTTCCTTTCTATTGATCAGGTCACCTAATTTTATGTCAGCTGATTTTTATTGTTATATCTCTGTAGTATAAGATGAAATCAGTGATGGCTAAACCTCTACTGTTTTTATTGAATATGATTGCTTCAGACGTCCTGGGTCTTTTGTGTTTCCATATAAATTTTAAGCTTATTTGTTTAAATTGTCTAAAATGAAATGAACTGATATTTTTTTGGCCATTACACTGAATATGTATATTGCTGTGGATAGGATGGTCTTACCCTAATGTTAATTCTAACAACCTATGAGCAAAAAGTGGATGGTCTTACCACCTTCTGTTAGATTCTTCAATTACTTTCTTCAGTGTCTTAAGGTTTTCACTGGTAAAGTAGTCAAAGATAAAAATATGACACTTCTTTACTGGTTCAAATATAACTTTTTTCAACTCAGTTTAGAAAATTAATGGGGATGCAGAATTTGTAAGCATGGGCATATGTATTTTGCGTGACACCAAAATGAAGTAAATCGAACTGACCCAATCAGAATACTAGATTTCTATACCATCAACTCATGACTCAAACAGAAAGCAAAATTTGAATTTAGATTCCCTTTAAATTCTTCTGTAAACTATCAAAATTAATGTTATGACTATTAGCTTCTTTAACACATTGTATAATTTTCTATATTTGATTTATTATACAATGTATATATTTTCATATAATAGACTTGTTTTAACATAAAATATAAGGCTATTGCAAGATGCTTAATAGCAAGAAATTTTATCCAGGGCATATTTTTATTTTTATTTTTTTATTTTTTATTTTTTATTTTTTGGTTTTTTCGAGACAGGGTTTCTCTGTGTAGCCTTGCTTGTTCTGGAACTCACTCTGTAGCCCAGGCTGGCCTCAAACTCAGAAATCCACCTGCCTATGCCTCCCAAGTGCTGGGATTAAAGGTGTGCACCACTACTGCCCAGATCAGGACATATTTTTAATGTGAAAACTAATGCTTTCTAGCCTGAAAATAAAGTCTACTAACACTAAGCAAGATTAAGAGTGCATATTTTATATCCAGTGTACTAAGAATTTGTTTCATATGCAGGGATTTTATAAAACAGATCTATTAGTCTACCAACCAGTAATTTTAAAGATTATGCTTGAGGTGATATTACAAATGACCTTTAATATCTTATTCCCTTTGTTTTAAAAATCTTTCTTAAAACTTGTAACCATCTTTAAAGTATTTAGTACAAAATTAGCCTTACCTAGGTTAGAAATAGTATTAATATAATGTTCATCAGACATACTGATTTAAAATATAGTTTGAAAAATTTTAAAGTGAGTGAGTAATTTAAATTCTGTCTTTCACTGTCATTCATACATGTCTCTCCTACTTGGTAAGGGATCAGCTGGAATGTTATTAGGGATGAAATAAGACTAAAATAGATTTTATAAAAATTTCCTTTTCCTTTATTATATCCAGAGTAAAAATTCTTTGTCATTGGAAAACATTTTGCATTTGTGTATATACATTTTTTATTTCAAGTCAGTGATGAATCTAGTTCATTTGTATGCTTTTATAATTTTTTAGAATTTTAATCTTTATAATCCACTTTTAAATATTTTATAAAAAGAATAACAAGACATAGAGATATTAAGCTATTTTACATATAAGTCAGAAATCAATTAATATATCCTGGGCATTTTACAAACTAAACAATGTACTTGTGATATTTGGATGTCCTCCTAAAACAAGAAGTGTGTTGGGCCAAGACTGTGTTCAGTATTGGGAAACAAGCAGAGGGATCTGTGCTCAGGTAAAGCCCCTTGCTGTACAAATAAGGGCGCAGCCTCTGTCCTATCTTAAAAATCCTGAAAAGTCATTGCCTTTTTCTTCTGAATCACACCTGCTTTATTTTCTACGGAACTATTAGGGGACATCTTAGATACCAGCCACTTGCCCATATGCATCAATGGTCACTTATTTTACCCTTACTTACAAACTTTATTTTGAATTCTCTGCTCCCATATTTGACACCAAGAATTTGCTATGAGTAATGATAAATTGGCAGAATTGTTCTTGGAATAACAGAGAGGACTTACAATGTTCTTTTGTGACCTCATCCAATGAATGAGTGGTCTCCCAACATTAGATTACTGAAATAAAGGACTAAGACACTCTCACTAGGATATAGGGATTTGAAACTGTCATCCTTTTTTAAGTCATTTGAGACAGTTAACAACCTGGTATGTAGATAGAGCCCACACAGGTACACCAGGTCAAGCATACTTAATTAATTGACTTAACAGAAGTAAAATATAATTGCATTTGTACCTGATCTTTTATTACTATTGCCTTTGTCCCGAAATTTTATTGTGGTTGTTAATACATCAACAGTATATATTTTTCATTTGAACTCATAAGTACTAATTTTAAAAACTTTTTAAAATTATTTAGTGTAAGAGAACCTCTAGCTTAATTTATTCTACAAAGCTCTTTCCTTCTTGTTTTTCATTTCTGAAAAGAAAGAGCCCATTGTTGTGGAAAATGGATGTTAATTAATCATCTTTGAACAGGTTTTTATTGTGTAGCTTGATTTTGGCTGAGACGTACGAGTAGAGTCCAGGTAAGGTGAGGATGAACAATGCAAACAATGCGTACTGTTTATGCCAATACTGAATACATAAAAAACCATCTGAAGGCTTCAGTCTGTTTTCTGCTGGTTACATTTTATGGCTGATTAAAGCTGTCAGAACATATATTCAAATTAAATGCAAAGGCAGGTCATTTAGCAATAGGGAAGTATGTGCTGTCAGCCAACATGCAGCACTGCAGCAGAAAGCGAGAGTGCTAATTATCTGAGACCCTCCTGAAGCATAACAGTGCTGCTTTATATTAAAGTACCAATATTACATTTATATATGTATATTTTTATATTAAGATTAAAAATGTCATACTAGCCTTAATTTAACTTTTAAATTTTAGTGTCAGAATGTAGTATGAAAGAGTTATGTCTTTGGGTGATTCCTAAATTATGAAAATAAAAATAATTTAACAAATGAGATAACAAACTTAAACACATCAATCTCATTGAGGTACTGCATCATGATAGAAATACAAATTACAAATTCTTAGAATATTCCTAGATTTTATTTTCTCTTAAAAACTACACTTGGTTCCATGCTAAGTAGTTCCAAAAAATTTATCCAACATTCACATATTTATAATATTATAACATCAAAATGAATTGTTCTTTTAGATTCTTATTCTTGAGCCTACAGTATACTGATTTAGCAGACATTTGTATTTGCCTACTTGACATGGGGTACTATATGAATACTACAGAACCTCAGATTGCCTCATAATACTAAAAAGAAACAAGGATGAGTAGAGGAGCTAGATTGCCTTCTAGGAGTATCGTACTTGTGGGGAAGTTTCTGGTCATAGATCAACATCTCCACCAATTATAAAATGCATTGGTAATAGAATCAATAAAGAAAACACACACTGTTCTTGAATCACCCCTGTGCCACCTAGGCTTGTCATTCCAATTGCATGTGGTCCAGGTCCACCCTGCACTACTACTTGGCTTTCCTGTCAAGATGCCTGAGGAAGTATACCATGGGGAAGAAGAGGTAGATTCTGTTTGCCTTTCAAACAGAAATTGCTCAGCTCATGTTCCTCATCATTAATACCTTGTATTCAAACAAGGAAATTTTCCATTGGGAGTTGGCCTCTAATGCTTCTGATGCCTTGGATAAGATCTGGTATGAGAGCTTGGCAGACCCTTTCAGGTTGAACAGTAAGCAGCAAAGAGCTGAAAAGACATCATCTCTAATCTTCAGAAACACACACTGACTTTGGTAGACACAGGCATTGACATGGCCAAGGCTGACCACATAAATAACTTGCAAACCATTGCTAAGCATGGCACACATGTGTTCATGGAGGCTCTCCAGGCTGTTTCAGGCATCTCCATGATCAGGCAGTTTTGTGTTGAATTCTGTTCAGCCTATCTAGTGAGAGAGAAAGCACAAAACACAGTAATGAACAGTATGCCTGGAAGTCTTCTGATGGTGGATCCTTCACAGTTCATGCAGACTATGGTGAGCCCATTGGCAGGGGCAGAAAAGTGATCCTTTACCTCAAGGAAGACAAGACAAAATACTTAGAGGAGAGGAGGCCCAAAAAGGAAGTGAAGAAGCATTCACAGTTCATAGGCCACCCTATCTCCTCTATTTGGAGAAGGAATAAAAAAAGGAGATAAGTGATTACAAGGCAGAGAGAGGCAAGAAAGAGGAAAATAGTTAAGGATGAGGAAAAGTGTAAAACTGAAGATCTGGGCTCAGAAGGGGAACACTGCAGTGGCAAAGATAAGAAAAAGAAAACAAAGAAAATTAAGGAGAAGTATATTGATCAGGAAGAGTTGAATAAGACTAAAACTATTTGGACTAGAAACACTGATGACATCACTCAAGAGGAATATGGTGACTTTTATAAGAGCTTCGCCCATGATTGCGAAGATGTGTACTTGGCAGTCACCCATTTCTCTGTAGTAGGTCAGATGGAATTTGGGCCATTGCTCTTCATTCCTTGTCAAGCTGCCTTTGACCTTTTGAGGACAACCAGAAGAAAAACATCAAACTATTTGTCAGTTGTATGTTCATCATGGACAGCTGTGATAAGCTAATAACTGAGTACCTCAACTTTATCTATGCTATGGTTTGCTCTGAGGACCTGCCCATGAACATTCCCTGAGAAAGGCTGCAACAGAGCAAGACCCTGAAAGTCATCTGTAAAAACACTATAAGGGAGCTCCTTGAGCTCTTATTTGAGATGGCTGAAGACAAAGAGAACTATAGAGAATTTTATGAGGCATTCTCCAAGAATTTAAACCTTGGAATCCACAAAAATTTCAGTAACCATTCCTACCTCTCTGAGTTCTTCACTAACATACCGCCCAGTCTCAAGGTGAGATGATGTCCCTGTCAAAACATGTGTTTCACACAAAGGAGACACAGAAGTCCATCTAGTATGTCACTGGTAAGAGCAAAGAACAGGTGGCCAACTCTGCCTTTGTGGAACATGTACTAAAGTGAGGCTTTGAGTTGGTGTATATGACTGAGCCTAACGACAAGCACTGCATGCAGCAGCTCAATGAATTTGATGGAAGGGACATTTCTCAGTGACTAAGAAGGGTCAGGAGTTACCAGATGATGATGAAAGAAGAAACTGGAGTAGAGCAAAGTAAAGTTTGAAAATCTTTGCAAGCTTATGAAGGAGATCATGAATAAGGTTGAAAGAGTCACTGTCTTCAATAGGCTTGTGTTTTCATATTGTGACAAGTACTTATGGCTGGACAGGGAACATGGAAGGTATCATGAATGTTAAAGCACTTTGAGACAACTCTAAA
>JADRCD010158593.1:0-22204 GCA_019843815.1 Montemys delectorum
CCACCTCTGTTTCTAACACGGTGCCTGCTAAGCTGGATCTCTACTGGCTACGGGAGAAAACCACTTCTCTTTCCTCTGACACTAACTTGCTGGCAGTTGGATCCATGACATCTCTATGCAGTTAGTTACCTTTCTTGTGGGACTGTGGGGCTTTACAAGGGTGATCACTCACCTTAGGTGGATAGAGTTGCCAAGAAGTATCAGGCTACCTCCTCAGATAGCCGGAATTCACAGTCCTAGTCCTGGGATGCAAAGATACCAAGTGCCAAAACTGGGGAGAGGTTAGGATTCCAGATGTAATATAAAATAGAGATAGTCCAAGACTGGACCAAGATTGATGCTCATACTACAAAGGAAGGTTCTTCGAGGTCTATGCAGTGCTTTCACAGATAGGTGGGGTGCTGTAATATGATGACCCCTTTGTCTTATGGGACAAACAAAACCAGACGTTCACAGGTCTACCATGTGGCCGTCATGCATCTCTGTTTTTTGCTTATACCTTCCTCTGTGCTTGGTGTAATTTTCCTTTCCACAGACAAGGAAATTAGACCAGAATCATCATATATTTGGCTGTCATTAGCAAGGCAGGAGGCAGTTGAAGAGTTCTCATTCAAAGTTGGCCCATGTTTGCATCCTCCGGGGGAAGGAGGGATTTGATGACACAGCAGAAGTTAACCCTGATTTAGGTAGGGTGAAATGCACACAAGTTCTGTGAGGTCTCTACTTGTGAGGGTGGGTATTCTGGGTAAACAGGAGTCCAAACACAGGCCATTGGCTTTGGGTGGTGCTCCTTTATCATTGGACGTATTCCATCAGAAAGTATGCCAGCAGAAGCAGGGTCCATGAAGTCCCCTCGCAAAACACGGTATCTTCGCAGTATCTCTCCATGATCAAAACATTTTTACATAGGTATGAGTAACTATGTGCATAGTGAGCATGTGTGTGTATGTGTGTTTTCATGTATGATGGCAGGTGTCTTCCTCCCTCACTCTGCATCTTAACACTTGGAGCTTGATGATCTAGCCAGCCATCTTGCCTGGGGGATCCTCTGTCTCCTCTGCCCTACTGCTGGGACTGCACAAGGGCTGCCACACCCCTGAACGTTCATGTGGATACTAAGGATCTGAACTCCAGTCTTCATGATTGCATGGCAAGTGCTTTATCCACGAAGTTTTCTTCCAGCCCTTACCCTTTCTTATTTTAATCACCTCTGTGAGACTCAACGTGGAATATCACAAGCTAGTCTGTTAGCACTCCATGACTAGATGTAAGTCCTGCTTCTGATGCTGAGGTATGTGAAGGAACCTGCCTGCGCCTCAGTAGTTCATGTGCAGCACAATGGAGAAATAGAGCCTTCCTAAGAAGGTGGTAAAGACGAAGGAGGTAACTGAGATGTATGGATGCTCAATAAAGTTAAGCCATTATCTGTGGCTGTTGATCCAGCTGCAGGAGCATGAACCCAGAGCTGGGTGCTCTACAGCACTCCAGAAGGACTACATCCATAGGTCATAGCAAGGGCAGATTTTCTAGGGCAGGAAATATTCCAAAGACACAATTGAGGACCATTTCTCTTAACCCTACAGACTGATCTGCCCTGGACCCTGAACTCCCAGGGTTATCTTCATTTTCTGCCAGCGTCACCCCTGTAACAGCAGAAAGCTCAGCTTTCCTACTTGAAAAGCAAACACTGACCTGAAGGTTATACTAAGTATTTGATCTGAAAAGAGAAGCAGAAGTAAGAGCCTCTTATGTAACTTGAAGGGCATAGAGGAGCCAACAATAAAACCACTGGCCCGAGTTTTCCCAAAGCACCATAAATCTCCTGTACCAGTTTCCAGTTCTGGCTAATGTGCCTGCTGTCTGTTGTTTTGGTCTTAAGATAGACTGGGGGGGGGGGAAGGCTAATTTGTAATTAAAGGCTACAGCATGCTACTATTTGAAGTTATTCCTGTTATATCAAACAATTCGCAGTTTCTTTCCAGTTTCTGACTTAAATGGATTACTTCCTGAAAGTGTATCTGGTTCCCCACACAGAGTTGTTTCTTCTTCCCTCGTTCTCCCTTTCCCTCTCTCTCATATACATGTACTCTTTTCATATTTAGATCATCTCTCCACTGGCCTTTCTACAGCTTAACATTCTGTCGTCAAATCTGAGTAAAGTTGAAACACAGAGCCAAGAGAGAAACTGCGATGTAGCAGCTTAGCCTTTACAAGGCAAATGCACTCTGGGCTATTTCTGGCCAGAGCACATGTGGCCTTGATGGACCATGGGCAAGAGTGTCTCTCAGGTAAAAACAAGTTATTAAGATTAGGACACAGATGATGCAAGTCCTTCAGTCCACATGAACAGGGAGCCACAGAAGAGGAAAATTGGACCTGGACTCATGGGAGATCCTACACCAACCATCAGCCGATGGCCCTCAGACTACATCAGCAACTAAACCAAACACAATCACAAAGCTCTGTGTGCTGTCATCCAACTTGGCATGGCACATCAGAGTGACAGGCTTGCATCAGAGACAGTTGAAGTTTCCTGAATTCTAGCTCTCTTCTTCCCACCCCAAAGATAACACTGTATTCAGCACGCATGCTTACGCATTTCCCCATGTACATGTGTAACTCATGCTTACATGTTTTCCTGTGTATGTGTGTGCACATGTATAATTCAGTAAGATGAAATATTGCTTTGCATAAACAGACCTTCTCAAAAGCAGGCAGTACATGTTATTCTGCAACTTGTTTTAAAATGTCACTAGAATTTTTAGCAATTTAGCTTTTGGCATATGTGGAACACAAAGCAGCAATTTATTGAACCAATTTGTGGAATACCATCTCCCAAACCGAACACTATACATATTTAGCCATTGTTCAGGTGAGGACCATTCAGGTTGCATCTCATTTTCCTTGGTCCCAAACAATGCTTTAAAATATGGTTTTACAAAAGCCTCTTCAAGATGACAGTATTTTCTCTTCTCACAGGAAAAGGTACACTTTACATGGCAAACCAGCACACATCTATACATCTATGCTGTATTTGTGTGTGTGTGTGTGTGTGTGTGTGTGTGTGTGTATGCAAGTGTAGAAAGAACATAAATTTCCCAAAATAAAATCTTATTTTTATTCAATTACAATTTAGTTTAGTAGAATATAGTCTACTCCCTGCCCCCGACTCCAAAACTCAATACAGCTTATTAAAGTACTCCCACTACCAGCAGAATCAGTTTCTCTAGCGGTCTTGGACACATGCAGAGACAGGAATTTCTTTGTCTTGGGGAATGCCCGTGGTGTGCAAACTTATGGTCCTCTCCTTGTGAGCTCACAAATTAAACAAGTAAATGGATATTATATGTGTTTAGGAGCATTCCATGTACTGCTAGAACACAGCTTTCCAGCTATTCAGTGTGCCACACAGCTGAAACAGAAGTCCTATTTTAAGCTTTCTGGGTCACAGTTTCTTATTGGTTCCAAGAAACACACACACACACACACACACACACACACACACACACACACACACACAGGGGTGGGTGGGTAGAGAGAAATAAATAGATATAGAGACAGACTAAGGCAGACTCAGACAGAGAGTAGAGTGTTTTGCAGATACATTTTTTCTTTTGGAGTCCCAAGGTCCTGCTGACATCCTTAGAGTCTACTACAATGTGTGGAAGGGGAGGGGCACAGGGAGTGAGCAGGAGATGTTCTCGACCCTTCACCTCTGTCCTTACCCAAGGAGCCTCATCTTAATATTTGACGACCATATTTCCTTTGAATGTAATTGACAAGAATGGATATACCCTGAAAATCATTATTAAACTATGGATTTAGATATCTTTAAAAATATTTCAAGATTTAAACGAATAAAATTTACTTGTGAGTCTCTGGAACATTTATAATTGCATTCAGAATTAAAGAACAGGCTTGCTTAGGCATGCAGGATTCCCTGAGTTGGGTCTAGACAATTCATGATGGCTCCTCAACCTGACAGGTAACCTGTTCTTCCTGTCACTGCAGAGGCTACCTTGTGTAGGACAGGGCGACAAATTCAGTCCCATCGTGGGCTGCCAACTCACATCATTTCAGTGGCTGTTTTTTTGTTTCCTTGGCAAGAAGCTACTCAAAAACCACAATCTCTTTGCATTGTGCTCGTTTATTCTGTGAATAAGGGGCTAACGTAAATTTTACTGAAACCTGTTTCCTCCCGACACATGGCTCCACTTGCTCATGACAAAGCTTACTTGCTCAGCAGGGTGCTCAGACGGTTAAACTATTATATTCGACTATTATAGTCACAGAGATGAAACTTTTATTATTATTTTAATGAAAATATTCAGCTCCTCATGAGTTTATCTTGCATTCTCAAGTACAGTGAGAACATTTACAAAAGAAAACTCCTAGGTAGTGACTCGGTGGTGAAGTGAGTCATAGGTGGGTATGTGTTAATTAATTTGTACAGATTGATAATTCTCCCTCCAGCCATCCCCCCTGGGCCTGGATGACTGCCTCCTCCTCTTGGTGTCTGGTGCTTCCCTCTGATTGGTTCTGCTTATATTTCATCTTCCCCAATTACTCCTAGGCTCCTAAAGCCTCAAGGGACCACATCAAACCTAACTGCTGCTGCCTGTTTTCACGGCTCCTCCTAATCTGTTTATTTCTTACATCTCCGGCTTTATTTCTTTTGCCAGATGTGATCCTGGTTCCTGTGGTTTGGAGATAATGGAATTTTTGTATACCTCCCAAATTGAAATCTGAATCGTTTTTCTTAGATGTAATTCAGCCCTGTTCCCTTCATCAAAAGCATGCATAGACACTGGACTCTCCCTATCAGGCTATGGGAGAAAGGTCATGTGCTGTTCCCATGGGGCTGGGGTAGAGGAAAACCTTTTATAGACCATTATTTCTCAGTGTACAGAGAGGAGATCTAGCCCAAAAGGGTGGCTTTCTGGAGCAGTTTGTAAAGCTCTGCCCTCTTGCTACCTTTGGTAGAATTCAAGCCACATATGGACAGATGGGAAATAGTAAATACACAACCAGCAGAGGCTGGCTCCAAAACCTATAAAGAGTCATACCCACATACCCACATGAGGACTGAGCAGGTCACAGAGCTGCAGAGAACATGTCTGACGGGAAAATGAGAGTAGGGAGAAGGCAATCCATTGGAGGAGGCACTTCGTGGCTGTCTCTGTTTTGTTTGTTTTGTTTTGTTTTCTGATTTTCAAGATGGGGTTTGTCTTGAAGTCCAGTAGTCAGTGTTTCTAATACTGTGGTAAACGCCATGACCAAAAGCAACTTGGGGAGGAAAGGGGTTTATTTTGCCTCACAGGTGTCAGACTAGCATCAAGGGGAGTCAAGGCAGGAACTCAAGGCAGGAATATGGGAGCAGGAACTGAAGCAGAGGCCATGGGGGAACTCTACCCACTGGCTTGCTCCTCCCAGCTTTCAGACCCCGATTACTTAAACACCCCAGGACCACCTGCCCAGAGATGATACCACCCCCAGTGATCTGGGTCCTTCCATATCAATCCCCAACTAAGAAAATGTCCCACAGACTTGCCTACAGGCCCATCTTACGGAAGCATCTTCTCAATTCATAGTGTCAGATACGTATAGGTTAGTGGCAAGTTGACAAAAACCGAACAGTACAGTACCTCTGAATCTAATTTATTTTCAGTTTTTGTTCAGCTCTTATATTTCAAAAGACTATGCTTTGGGAAAGTTTCTTTACCCATAAAACAAAGATATTAGTGACATAAAGTAGAACAGTGCAAAGGGCTGTTCTACAGCTAAATGACAAATATATTCGTTCATATTTGCTTCTAGTAATCTGTTGCATATCTATACTGTCAATTATAATGTCTCCATTTTTCCTCCTTGTTTTATTTGAACCTTTACTCCTTTTTCCCGTTTTCATCTGGCTAAGGGCTTATCAGTTTTGTTTATGTTTTTCAAAGACCCGCGCTTAGTGTTGCTGATCTTATGTGAAGCTTTCCGTGTCACGTGCACCGATTCCTGTTCGGCTCTTTCTTTGTGCTTTGCTATGTTCTTATGTCTTTAGTGCCTTTAACAACAAGTTCTTTGAGATCTTTCTGATTTTTAAGGCAATGATGAGTTTAGATATCAATTGCTATCAATTTCTTTCTTGTTACTGATTTTGCTTTTTGTGTGTTCTATTTCCATCTTAATTTGTTCCAAGAAGTTTTCTCTCTCTTTTTTTTTTTTCATTGACCTATTAAGCAATCTGGTATTTAATGTCTGTGTACTTTTTATGGTCTCTAAAGTCTTTATTCTATTGATTTCTGATTTTAGTACATTGTGACCAGTGGTTGAAGTCAGTCTGCTGAAGAGAAGCCTGTACTTGCATTGTACTGTTCACAATAATTAAGTGGAAAAACATTTATCTATCACTTGATGGGCAGGAAAAAAGTGCATTTGTAATGCTCTGTAGCCATAAAAAGAAAGTGCTCCTTTTATTTTCAGTGACATGAGGAGGTTTGGAGGACTGGAGGACTGGAGTTCATTATGTTACATGAAATAAATCAGTCACGAGAGGGGCAAACCTTCATGAGCTTCTTTAATGTGAAATCAAAGATTTTTCATCTCATAGACTGGGGAACAGAGTGGCTGCCAATGAAGCTTGGGGACAGTAAGGGACAGGAAGGAATAAGGGAAGGCCACTGGGTGAGCAGCAACTTGACAGCTAGTGGAAAGAAGCGCTACTGTCCCATTGCAGAGAAGGCTGACAATAAAGGTAGTGTATTGTGTATTTCAAAAGTATAGAAGACTTTGAATATTTTCACGACAAAGAATAGCAAGTGTTTGGGGAGCAAATGCATGGACTCAGAGTTGACCTTCACAGAGTGAATACATGCATTCAAACACAACACGGTACCTAATAAAACATGTATAATCTTTATGCCAAAAACATGTTTAAAGATGATTATAATGGAGCTGAAAAGTTCCTATCATCTAAGGATGATGAAAGAGTGCAATGGATTAGTCATGTGTTTGTGTGTACCACACATGCGTTTGTAGTGGCGTACACATGCGTACACGTACACAAACACCTACTGTGCACACATACCTACTGTGCTCACAGCCATATAAAAGTACAATGCATACAACTGTGGATAGTCCCAGCACTTGATAATAAATGAGCTGATAATTGGTTTATGCATTTCCTTTATTTTATATCTTGTCATTATTTTAAAGTTTACTCATTCTACTTATAAAATTTTATTTTACTGCAAATAGTATATTGTGTTATGGATATAGGAGCCCTATAAATCGTGCATTTACTTCATCTATTGACAGCATCATTTTCTCTTCTGCTTCATTTAACTTACAGTGCTTTAGCCACGATTTCCCTAGGACCAACAATGCTGTGCACCATCGGACCATTAGCTGGCACAGGTAGCAGACTATGTAATATCCAGCTTTGCCTAAGTTCGTATTGTCATGCTTCCACAATGAAACCCCTATCTATATATTTCTCAGCACTGTTGTGCAACATAGGCCGAGGCGCCTCTTTCCATGCATTGCCCCTTGTCAAACAACAAGGACAAGAGAGCATCTCATACATCTAATCACAAGGAATATTGTTCAAACATTTAGGTTTATTCTGGGAAGAAGCAGAAGCTGAGACGACACAACAGGGATCTCACAGCGGTGACTCCTAATGACTCACAAAGTTTTACAATGATAAAGTACCTACACATGCTAAATATGAGGACCATTGAAAACATTAAGTAAAACAAGGCACAAATGATTGTGTATTCCATTATTCAATTTATATAAAAGGACCAGGAAGTCTGGAGTCTGATGGTGTTAGGATGTTAGGTTTGAAAGCTAACAAATGCTGCGGTTCCTACTTAACATATCAAAGTAAACCTGGCTGCCAGCTTCTACCAGCGTCCCACAGTCCCTCCCTGTTACAGGGCTCTCCTGTCTTACAGACCCTGGGCTGCGCTTCCCTAATAATCCAACCGTTTTGGTTACTCTGCTCTCTTTGGGTCTCCTGGATGTTCCACCTGGTTCCTTTTTCCCCTCTCTCTTCCTCTCCATTTTCTCCTCACATGACTCAGAGTTTTGTCCACTCTGAACTCTCCCAGATATCCTTGCCTCTGGCTGTGTCTCCCTTTTATCTACAGTAACTTTCTCCTCCACCAGACCAAGGAGCAGTCACATCCATTCCTTTTTATTTTTTATTTTTTTTATTCATCTGGTTCCGAAACCTGTAACCAGTTATATCTTTTCCTCCTTCCTTCCTTTTTCTATTCAGGCAGTAGACTGGTATTACGTAGAGCTTGTTATTAGGAAGGAACATATTCTATTGTTACAGAATATGAAGCTCTTGCTTTGAAATGATGGAAATATTTTACAATGAGATGTGATGATAGTTGTATACCTGTGAACACAGCAGACATACTGGGTTATATATTTTGAAAGAATAAAGCTTATGACCTGTGGATTATATTTCACTAAAGCTAATATTTGTTTTAAAAATCCAAATATCTTCTTGGATATGGGACAATTAGTTGATCTTTTCTGATTTAACTCAACATGGCACTTTTGAGAATTATAATTCTCTTATATATTATTCCTGTTAGATTATTATTTTTTTGAAGCTTCTTCACATTTGTCTTCACAGCTTAGCCAAGAAGATCTCAAAGGGGATCCTGGATTCTTCTTCTTGGATTTTGTGCATGGCTTTTTTCTCTTATCACTGATTCAGCTTGACTGAGGTATTATAGTTTCTATTAAGCATCATTCCTTAATGTCATTTTCTCTTTTCCTTTGAAGTCATTTTACTTTGTGGAAATGCACATTGAGACTCTCTCTCTCTAATTCTTTATGAAATATTTATTTATTTGTTTGTCTCAGAAAGGATGCATGCTTTCACAACTAACACACTGCATTATGGTGTGTTTCTAATGTTACCTCTCCTGGTCTTTAAGTTACCTCAGGCTTGGCCATTGAGAGCCCCATCAGGCTGGCCACTGTAGCAATGATGTGTGTCTCTAACTCCTGACTAAATCTTCACTCCGACACAAGAAGGTGCCTCCTTTTGTTTTGTGCTATGTCTGCCTCAGTCCCAGAAATAACTCATTTTCCTAGAAGTCCCTGCTTCATTTTGTGGTATTATGTATTTATAGATCCCAAACTTTGACCATGAAGGCCTGCACACTGCTGGGTGTCACTGCTTCTGGGCCTTCCTAGTCAACTAAGCAAGAATAGATCCTTGTTTATTTGCATATTATACATTTATGTCTTTCTGTTATCCATTCTGGGTATGTGCTCATCCACCTGCCCTCCTACCTCACCATAGATAGAACAGTTCACATTAACACTTTTATTCCAACTCCACACATCTATTCTAGTTTCTCTCTTTCTACCCAAGTAACTTCAATTTTTGAGGCTGAGAAACTTTGTTTCCACTGTCCTTGAGATAGTTCTGTGTCTGGTAGACACCTGTGAAATTGTCAGCTCTCCATTCTCACACCACTCAAGTTCCAAACCCCTCCTTAGACATGGATGATGACTTTTGGGTTGAGTTGTTTGAGAAAGGAAAGAGGATAGCAGTAGATTGAGGAGAAAGCTGTTTAGTAATATTAGCATCCACCCATCTGTGCTTTGTTTATTCTTTTATTTAATAGTTTAATTTTATGAGTTTATTATTGTGTGTACATGTTTGTTTATATACACATAAGATACATGGTATGAGTATGTGTGTGCGTGTGTGTAGCGTCTGCAGTGATGGGGCACATGTCAGAGGGCATATGTAAAAGCCAGAAGACAATGTGTAGTAAATTTATTCTCTCTCTCCCTCTCCCTGTCCCTCTCCCTCTCCCTGTCCTTCTCCCTCTCCCTTTCCCTCTCCCTCTCTCATTCCCTCTCCCTCTCCTTCTCCCTCTTTCTCCAGTTCCAGGGATTGAACTTGGGTCATTAGGCTTATGTAGCAAGTGCCTTTAGTCAATGAGCCATCTTCCTGGTATTCAAAGTGTCTCTAAGTTCATTTATCTTTCTGATATGAAAAGGTTTTGGGATGCTAGAACTTTCTCACATATTCCTTTAATGGCCTTCTTCTTTGGATTCCCTGGGAAATATAAGGAATGCATCCTCCTGATTTCTTCATAGTTTCCGAGTGCTTTTGGCATGGACACTCTTTAGGAATGGAGGGTATGCTTTCAGTAGTGGACACCAGTGATGAGCCTCATATAGCATCTGCTTGCTGCAGTGACTCTGGCTAATGCCACATGAATATTTATCACAGCAGCATGCATTCTATCATGGAGACAGACAATAGATTTCCTGGAGTTTCAAGAAAAGTTCTCAAAAATTCAACTGTATCCCAGTATTGTTACCCAGTATTGGACAAAGGGGATTGTAGAAAATGATCGGTGGGAAGCAGGGCCAGCACTACTGCTTTTGGTTTGTTCCATGTCCAGACTGACCCTACAGAACTTCAGGGACCCCAGAAAAAAGTTAATCATCAGCATACACCTGCTTCGTGAAATACTTGTAATTTTAAGCAAAGGTGGAATCCGAAGACATTCTATGTAGACTCCTGCCACTCTGTAAGTCATGATAATTGTCAGACTGAAACCTGGAGCACAATGCTTAAATGTAGTGTTCCCTTGGTGACAGCTGTTTCCCTACCTTGTTGTTACCACATTTTCTTGGCTTTGTGTCTAATGTGAGTGACTTGTTTCTGTTTCTGTGGGTGGCTGGCTAACCTTGGAAGCAAGCACTCTGTGGTTCTCAAATCTGTCTCTAGCAGCTGATAAAGCCTGAGTTGCTCTACTATTTTCTTTTCATGGCTCACAATTTCTTCTTCTCTGTCTCACACCAGCTATTCTAGTTCTGCTTAAAAGAGATCTTTATTATCTATTAGAACCTTCCAAAAAGATCAGCATATGCCTTCATGTGCACATGTATACACACATACTTCCACAACATATGTGTGCTTCTGTGTATATTTTCATAATGTGATTATTTCTGGGGAGAAGTATGACTTCTAAAGCTGAAAAGATGAGGAGAAGGAAGAGCAAGTAATTGGGTGATAATCTTTGGTTTGAGATCGTTATGTGTCATTGCATTAGTAACTGGCTGTTGGGCAAATGTGCTCCCCAATGACTCACATACTTTAAGCAGGCTCTGATGACCTAGAAAGACATGCTTCACGCAGGCCACTGACCCAGAGAGACTGCAATGCTCTTTTTTTTTTTAAGGCAAGGTTGCTCTGTGTAGCCTTGGGCCTTAGCTGTCCTAGAACTCTCTTTGTAGACTAGGCTGGCCTCCAACTCACAGTGATCCACTTAACTCTGGTTCTCGGGTACTGGGATAAAAGACATGTTGCAGCACCTGGCAACTGTAAACTACTTAAAAAAAAAGATATACATGAAAACAAGGAACAAATAATGGCACCCATATTTCTAAAGCATGATCACTCATAAAACTGGTAAACTATCTCCCTTATATATCCTGAGAATACAGTTTGCTTCTCTCTCTCTCTCTCTCTCTCTCTCTCTCTCTCTCTCTCTCTCTCTGTCTCCCTCTCTGTCTGTCTCTTCCTCTCTCTCCCACCCCATCTTTCTCTCTGGTCAAAAGTTTGATCAACATCCAGGGTAAATTGAGGCAGGCAGTGAGCTGTGACATTGGGTGATTGCAATTGATGCTGATAGAAGCCGACCCCTCCCAACTCCTGGAGGAAAACTTAATTATCTGGGTTCAGGCAAGAATGCTGGGGAGACTCTTAAGTGACTGACAAGAAAGAAAAGGATAGAGAAAAAGTCATGCACATACACACACACACACCACACAGACATACACACACACACACACACACACACAGTCAGTTAGCCCAATCACCTGTTTCATCAATTTCAAAAGTGCACATGCATATTTATATGCATACACATATACATATATACACATGTATGTACATATACACACATATATACATATATACATATACTGATTTGGTAGGTGGAGGAGAGCCCCCAACAGCCACATTTTTTTCTCTTAGCCTTTTTATAGATTCTTAGATGAAAGTCCTTTATAAGATTACCTCACAGATACAATGTTACACAAAATGAAGTTACAGAAGGATTTTGATAGTAACTTCAAAGTACTATTTCATTCTTTAAGCTCATTATAAGTTCAAAACAACAGTTCCATATGGCCTTGCTTTATAGTGGTGCACATTTGTAGCCTCTTCCTTAGATCTAACCTAGAATGAATGTTTTTCCTTAACCACAAATCTGTCTCAAGCTTTTCTATAATGTGTACAATTTGTGAAAGTTTTTGTATTCCTTATTATGAAGCCTTTACTTACTATTTTATGAGAAGGGGACACATTTTATTCTTGATCCTAGTTTTATTATATCTTTCTCGCAAAACAACTAAAGCTATTTCCTTAAACTTTCTTCCTTAAAAAGTATTTGAATCAAATCAGGAATTATATAAAGTCTTTAATTCATCTAAATAGCATTAATTCAATAAAAGTTCATTCTCATGTTAATCTGCAGGAAATTTGTCCAACAGGGTGGGCTGAGGCCCAGGATTCATTAGGCTATGTAATACTGGCAGGAAAGGCATGTCAGCAACGAGAAGCAATCCTAGGATGAAGTCTCTGAGTTCCTTGCCTCATAGAGCACATTCTTTGCAACAATGCAAAACGGTGGACCATCTCCAGAAAACTCACTTACTTGCCATAGCCTTTCCTGCATGCTCTGTGCACCTCTCTCTCTCTCTCTCTCTCTCTCTCTCAGTGTGTGTGTGTGTGTGTGTGTGTGTGTGTGTCTCATTGAGCTCATACTTATTGGGAGCCTTGCCTATATTACACTGTGTGAGTGCTGCAGATGTGTTACTAAGTGAAGGCAAGTGTTTTTCCTGCTAGTAAATGTATAACACCCGGGTTTCCAGGAACAAAATCTTCAGTCAGTAGTATTTATCAGTTTCTGTACTATAACTATCCCACCATAGCCTCTTGCCAACCATCTGTGTCCTGCCCTACCAGAAGATGTAGACATAATTGACAACTGCAAGCCAGTGTGAGATGGCTCCTACCTATAGCTTACCTGCTGTGGGCTGACCCAGTCAGGGTCTCTCAACCCCGGGGAGAATCAGGGTTCCAGTACTCAGGTGGGCAAGGAGTCAGTGAGTGACAAACAGACGAACACAAGAGAGTGCTGAATCTGAGTGTAATTTCTCAGAGTAAGCATCAGACTTTTATAGTCATTACAGAAGACAAAAGGAAGTTAGATAATACACCAGTCAAGGTACATTGAAGTCCTCTGGTGCATAATGATTCTATAGAAAATATATACATGAGAATTGGCAGGAACTACTTCAGGTTACAGCTGAAATAAGGTCAGCCTTATCTAAGGTCAGCTTATTCTTAGAAGCTAGGTGTAAAGGATTCACGCCCTAGCCATAGTTCCAATTCTAATCTATTGTATAACCCACTGCCTGCCAGCCCTTAGTAAACATCCAACTATGCTAATCTTCTAGGCTAGCAAAAGTATTCACCAGGGGTCCCATTCTTGCTAACCTTTTCATGAATAATACAATACTCTAGCTCCTTCCTAAGCCACAACCCATCTTCTTTCTAGACCATAGTAAATTTCTGTATATGAGAGTGACTCAGCTGTTATTCTAAGTATTTGTGGCAGACCTCCATTTGCTAGAGGTGCCCACCAGTTTTCTTCTATTATGCAATGTAGTCTGCCATACATGACGGTAATAGGAACTCTAAATTTACTTTGTTGAACTTGCCCTGGGATTATTAACTCTAATCCAATAAAATATAATGCCCGATTTCTTTCACTATTTCTCTTACAACGCTGGAGGGCTGGAGCCATTTCGTCTGAATAGGTAACATTCTTTATGAAATTCCAAGCCGAGGGTCGGCTCAGTATTGACTAGGATGTTGGAACACTGGCCAAGGCCAGGAAACAATGTCCAATCTACCTTGGCTATTAGTCAAATCATTCCTTGGGGTCACCTCTATATCTATGTACTGGCTAATTTTGTGTGTCAACTTGACACAGGCTGGAGTTATCACACAGAAGTGAGCTTCAGTTGGGGAAATGCCTCCATGAGATCCAGCTGTGGGGCATTTTCTCAATTAGTGATCAAAGGGGTGGTGCCATCCCTGGGCTGGAAGTCTTGGGTTCTATAAGAGAGCAGGCTGAGCAAGCCAGGAGAAGCAAGCCAGTAAGGAACATCCCTCCATGGCCTCTGCATCAGCTCCTGCTTCCTGACCTGCTTGAGTTCCAGTCCTGACTTCCTCTGGTGTTCAACAGCCATGTGGAAGTAAGCTCAATAAACCCTTTCCTCCTCAACTTGCTTCATGGTCATAATATTTGTGCAGGAGTAGAAACCCTGACTAAGACAATCTATAATAGAACAATAGAAAGAAAGCATGCAAAAACCCTGCATCGACTATTGCAAGGACAAATCTGGACCACATCTGTGTTAAGAGACACCATGGTACTTACAGGAGACCATTTTCCTTGAAACTTTTTGCCTCAGGACTGTGGCCAAGCTTTTGGACATGTCACGCAGACTCCACTGGAGTGGGTGTGGCAGTTAGCCTTGATGGCCAAGAGCTTAAGATCAAATTGAGGAGACATTACATTTAAAACATTAAAGTGTCACTTCAGCCTGTGATAAGGACAGTGAAAGGGGATTCTGGAAAGCTAGAATGAAATAAAGTAGCATGAACTAGATTGCAAAACATTGTGTTTCCTACACAACCATATTCAAGTTTATTTAAGTTTAGATCCTCTCAAAGGTCTTGGGACTGAAAACCAAGGGAAGAGATACATGTGATGAGTCTGAAATTAAGTTATAAGACAGAACAAGAGTGTGGATTTTCATACTAAAAGTAGGGTCTATCCATTTGTGAACTTTAAGATTTGAAAGGAAATGATGAAATTGTATTTTTAAAAAGTCACTTTATAGTTATCCCATTTAGGGCTGAGCACCCAGAAGAGTGGCTTAACAACAGTAGCATTTTTCTTGGCCATAGATTTGCTGTTTGGTGGAGGGACATTTTGCCTCTGCTTTTCTTGACCTCAGGTGGAGCTATGAATGGTGGAGAGTGGAATTATCTGCAGGACTCCACCTCTCCCCCCTGCCCCAAATGTCTGACATGACTGTTGACTAGGGGCAGTGGCTAGCAACATTGACTGGTGACCTTCCATATGACTGGTTGTCATCTTCATATGATTGTAGCAGGCCTGCAAAGATGACCATCCCAAGAACCAGGTGGATGATCTATTAATTACTAAGACTTAATTGAAGTCACCTAGCATCATCCCTCCTCATTCCTATAATCAAGACAATCATGTCCAGACTCAATGAGAAGGAAAACACTGTTTCCCCTGATAGTAAGTAACAATTCTGCAAGAGCATGTGAAATTGGAAACACTAATGGGCATTTCATTTTTTGAAAACATAGTCTGCTGCTGTTGTCTATTCTCCACAGATGTCAAATCTACAGTGAAAATATGGAAAAAGAGCCAGATGCTCTTAGTTCCATGGCTACATGTGAGAATTACAATTTTATCTTGAAAGACAGGATTTATGCATTATAAGGACTATAAATCCTTAAGTAGAAAAAGCAGGGGATTTTTAAATTTATTTTCAACTATTAACACATAAATATTACACATTTATGAGATACTATGTGATATTTTGATAGATGTATATATTGCATATGTGAATTTTTATCAGGTTAAATATATCTAGCCTCCTTATGTCTTAATTGTAAAAACATTCCACTTCTCTGGCTTTCTCAAATACAGAGTACATCATGATCATTTATTGTTACTATATGGTAAAACATCTTCACTTATATTTCAGTTTCTTGGTATTTATAGATCAGCCTACTCCCCCTAACACCAAAGGATTTTGATATTGTCTCACTGTCTTTCCAATGACTGGCACAGCTATGCTTTTAAAATTTTAGCTTTCCTGTGGGACATGAAATTTATATTAACTTAAAAGGTAAATTGATCTATTCCAAAAGTTGGAGAAATCTACTTTTCCTGAGCTAACCCAGGAGCTGCTGAGTTTACACCATTTGAGTTTTGTTTCTAAGCTTAATCCTCAAACACCAAAAAAATGGGGCACAGAGGAAAATTCAAGAGAATGAATGTTTTGCAGAAGAATTTGAAGTGCTTGTCTTCAGTGAGTATCAGGATATTCCTATCTACCATCGTTGTTCCATGTGAGGCTGTGATACACTTAGTGTGCTGTGTGAAATTCAAGCACATTTCTCATGTTATTTATTTATTGGATTTGAATCAACTTTTTGGTTCATATCTCCATTGCCCTTGGTTCCAACTGGGGCAGACACACAGACCATTATTAACAAGAGACTAATCACTGTGTCTTTATTGACTACTGCAGAGCCATGCTTAGGGGACTGACAGGAAACATCCCATTAGCAAGGCTCACTGGATCCAAATCTCTTTTCATTTTGTGGTTTGAATTGCTAGTCCAAAACAAGATATAAATTACGTCTGCAGGGATCTTAATTTCTCAAGACACTATTATACATTTTTATATCTTTGAACATACTCAAATTCTTGCCTCATGGAGAACTTAAGGTTATTACATAATAGAAGCTTAAAAACTAAGTGATTTTGTCATAATTATCCATGTACAACAAGCTTTGTATGTAAAACAAGTAAGCAAGCCAGAGGACTGGTATGGAGCTAAGTGAAGAAGCACTTACCCTGCATGGACCAGGCCTAGGGTCCAGTTCCCAGGATTGCTACAGTGAAATTTACAAAGCCTATACACAATTTGTAAAACCTAGGCCTTCAGATTATTTTCTAACATTTGAGAAATGATCATATAAGTCAGTTAAATTGTGTTTGGTGTACGCACATTTGTGTGTGTTGATATATGTGGTTTTGGTGCACACGTAGAAGTGAGGAGAATTCTGGGTGTACTGGTCTATCATTCATCTTACTGCATTGAGATAGGTTCTCTCAGTGAATCTAGTGCCAGGCTTGGGCCAGTCTATGCCAGTGTTCCACTTGTCTGTTCTCCCACAGCACTTAAGTTCTGGGTTATACTGGCTTTTTATGTGGGTGCTCCCCATAAAAAACTCCCACATTCAGCTCCCCATGCTATGCATCAAGCCGTCTTATTTGTACCCTTAAGTTAAAATTTTTAATCTACTTTTGACATTATAATATAATTATATCATTTCCCCCTTCCCTATCCTCCCTCTAAACCTTCCATGTACACATCTTGTTCTCTGTCAAATTCATGGCCTGTTTTTCTTTTTCATGTATATGTATTTTATATATGTGTGTGTATATATAATGCATACAAGCATATATACCTATATGGATATATGTATACATTCACATACATATGTATGCAATATACATATATATGCACACATATATGTAAATGAATATATAGGAATATATATTTCTGAATATAAAAATACAACCTGATTATTCTTTATAATGTCACTTGTATGTCTATAACTATAATAAAGTTTTCCTCCCAAATATTTTCTTTAGACGAAAAATTACTATTAAGTAAACACTTTATATTCCAGACATTTATTAAGCTCCAATTATTTTATTATTTAGCCACCCCTCTTCTCACAGAACTATGGGGCTGAAATAGCAAAACTAGTAAGTGTATGGGCTGTGTCTCCTCTGAGTTGACAGCATAGACAGAATCCAAGTATTGCAGTGTGCGTTTGTACTTCTAGGAGTCATTTCCTGCTGTGTCCAACACAGATATTTCGTTATAAAATCCTTCAGTCAAGAGTCTCAACTTGGCTGTTTACCAGCCTGCCTAGGGGGATTTTATGAATTATGAATTATGAACTCTTGGCTCCCACATTCTGAAGATGTTGGCTCACAGGGGAAGTATGAAGATGGGCAATGTATAATGTCCAAAGGTTCCCCCAAATTCTGGTATCAGCCTGGGCTGAGAGTTGCTGATCTGGAGTGCCGGGAATCAAGACAGCCTGCCTTGATCAAGCCTCTTTGAGTTTGGAATGATGTTACATTTAAATGTCCTTGTTACAGGCTACCAGTGAGATAGGTTTACAGTAAACTGTTTTATATTCATGTGCTTTACATGGAAGCCACAGCCTGATAACAAACAAGGAAAGGCAATCTAATTTAAAGCTTTCATCATTATTTCTCTTTGAGTTTTGGGTATGGACTATAATATGTTTTATATGTAAATATGTATAATAATAAAGATAACTATTATAATGATAGTCTGTCTAGCTTTCTTTTGTTCAGGTACCTCAGCCCCTCATATCAAATACAGAATAAATGAACAACTATCAGCAATGAGTGTATTTAGAAATAGCAAACACACCATTCCTCATCAAAGTGAATATGGCTATGCGGCACTTCAAAACAGATAGAGGAGATAAAAGATTATTTCCACACAGAGGAAACTAAGGCACAAAGCAAGAGGCAAATACTTGGCACAGTCACAGATCTGTATGAATTGTTCAATGTGGCCTGTGTGGCCTTTACGTGGCGGGGCATATATATGTTGGCTTATACTTGTAGGAACAAAGAAGTCTGTAGGTTCTCTCTACAGTCGTGTGGTGTGGCCTTCTGAGGGAAGTGGGCAAAGATGGATTCTAATTCTCCCTCTGGACTTGAGGTTCCTTAGAACTGTGGGCATTGAGAAGGGCAGCAGGGAGACTGATGCCACATATTTCTATCCCGAGGCCATCTGATACAGACTTTTATGTCTTCTCAAAGTGTGTCATCCACATTGTCCCTTAACTTGGTGCAGGGTTCAGGGATTTTGCCCCTATACTTTCGGTTGTGGTCTCTTAGAATGGACCAGGATTCCTGACTCATGTCATGTTCATCTGTGGATATAGATATAGGTGTCATGTATGTGTTTGTCCTTTTAATCCTGCTGACAAGCATTGCATCTTGAGTGTGCCAGAAGTCAGCCATGTGGTAGAGAATGTGAAGTCCAGCCTGGTTTTCACCCGGCATGGCTTTTGAATCCTCAGATTGATGGGTAGCTGATGAGCTGGTCCTCAGATTTTCTGCACCTACAGATCTGTGTCTGAAAGCTGTGGGCCAGGCATCTCCTTCAAAACAAAATGACAAAAAAAAAAAAAAATAGAAAGTACATACGACATAAAGCCACAAACACACATGCTAGTCAGCCTAGTAAAATTTCAGTTTGCTAGATCCAAATATGTTAAGTGCATCAAGAAATTTAAAAAATGCATTTGTGTCTTCAAAACTGAAAGTTATGTGAAGATTCCTTTGTTATTGCATTTTGTTATTCCTTTTGTTATTACATTTCAGCTATCTCTAGACATGCCACTTAGACAAAAATACATAGGCTCTGCACCAATATCGTTTGAACATTTTATTTTTCTTTGAAAAATTTATTTGCAATTAGCATGATACTTTGATTCTAAGGCTTTCTTCATGGTTATTCTTTAGCATTCTGAAATAAAATTACAATCTGGGTGGGTTGCCTGTCTGTTCCCTGCCCCTGCACTTCCTGCTCCCACACTTAGTACCAAAGGGCTGCTGAATCAATGCTGTTCTTGGCCATTTTCAAATTGAAGAGATATGGAAAGTACGGGTGTGGAGGATGGATTGCTCTCGGTGACTTTGCAAAACTGAAATGAGAACATTGGCTAATAAAACATAAAGAATTCCTCTGAAATTTTCCAAACCATTGTTTCTCAGTTTGTACTTGCGTGTGGCCGTGTATGTGTCTGACAGCCGGGGATGCCAGATGACTCTTCTATGGCATTTAAAGGAGGCTAAAAACCCTGTGTGGTGACTTAAGACCACATTAGCTTCAGCTTTGTAGGTTTATTTTAGTTAGCAGAGGAGGTCAATTGGTTATTCGTGCTGGAGGGAGCAATCTTCCTCTTGCCTATAGATTAGATTTAACACAAAATTGAGAGCAAGGGAGATTGAAGAAATTGTTCAGCAGTAAAGAGCACTTGATGTTCTTCCAGACGCCCAGAATTCAGTTCCCAGCACTCATATCTGAAGGCTCAAAACTGATGTGTGTGTGCATGTGTGTGTGTGTGTGTGTGTGTGTGTGTGTGTGTGTATGTATCTGTAGACAATGCTAAATTTAGAGATATAGGTGTTTCTTGCCTACTCCTGGTGGAATCCTTGGTGTACAGCAGTTCCGGCAGTTCCTAGTGCTGATGAGCCTTTGTTATCCACAGTTCTTCTACCATAGATGCAGTGTTGCATCCTTCTTTTCCTGACCTTATCTATTTACACCTGCCGGCCTTTAAAACTGCCAGCACCTGTGTGCTTTGCTTGAAGGCTTTGTCTGGCTGCTGAGCTCCTTCAGCTCCCAGAAGAGGGATGCTGCAGATGCTGAGAACTGAGCCTCATCCTCTGCTAGTGTCAGTGCTATCACATAGCGATTGGTGGATTCGTATCCCATACGCCTGGTCTCTTCGGGGAGAAGAGTATTATGAACTGAGACTCCCTCCTAGAGGAGGATAGAGGCTCACATGACTTGAGAATCTAATGATACTTAAAATCTCAAGAAGCCAATGCAACTTAGCAGTTGCTGAAAGTAACAAGATTCACAAGCTCTCTCTCCCGCGGTATAAAGCAGTAAACGATTTCTTAGGGAGGAGATTCTCCTATCGGCTGCAAGCTGTGCAGGAGGCACCTGAGATGGTGTTCTTGAGTTCTCACCCATGATGGAGATGGTGCTTTGGTGAAACAGCTGACTACTTCTGAATCACATATGTGCCCACAATCAACTCCAATAAAGTCATTGGTGCACCAAGCTAGACTTCAGTAGAATATTTTTTTTGTTGTTCTATTGTCTGTGTTTTGGGATGAACAGAAATGTACCATGTCTCTGCATGAGAAGTCATATAATACCTCTGAGTTATGGCTCCCAAGTTGGTGTCTAAGACCCTCTTAGTGAAAACTTTCTTGATAATTTGATATTATTTTATTTTCTCTCTTATCTTACTTTTCCCCCCCAATGACCCTTGGAATTCTTCCTTCTCCCCCAAAAAGCCATTGACCCTGAAAACTTTGCCTCAGGCTCACTCAAACTAAACTATCCATTGAGCTTCTATGCCCCTATTCTATTTATAGGCAATGTTGCTCCTATTACGAGACCGAAAATGCCAGTTTCTATGGCTTCCCTTGCTGTGAGGCTTCGGTTTGTTCCACAATCTGTCCCAGGATGACCAGGCATATCTATCCCGGTCTCTAAATTGGAAACTCATATCAGGAAGAGTGAAGAAGTGTCCAGAGATGTTTCTGTTGACACACAGAGGCAGACATCTTGAATGGCAGCTTCCAGAACCCAACATTAGTGGCACCTATGGTGAAGCCTTAACTAGCAACTGTGGATGTGATGGTGGCTTCATAGAAAATTCTTTAATTTGTTTTGAAGGTTACTTCTCTCCCACCTCTGTGACTGATTCTCTAATCTCTCCAATGTCTTTTCTAATAAATCTCTTGTCTATAAAATATCAGTGTTAGTTTCTGTAGCTTGTAACTGTGAATTCTGTTTGTATCCATCAGGATCTAGCCAAGAAAATAACCCTTAAGGTCTTTTGAACAGATGGAATTTAACAGAGAGAGTTGGTTAAAGAGGTGATAGAAAAGCTGAGACACCAAAAAAAGAAACAATGAGGTGACCAGGAGGAGGAACAGCTGGAAGATGCTACCTGCCTTTCCCCAAGGCCAGAGGAACAGTAAAAGAAGTATGCATAGAAGCCATTATCTGACAAGAGCTGCCTGGACAGACTGACCAGCTGGGCTGGAAACAGAAAAAAGAAGAGCCAGAAATAGAACCCAAAGGCCAACAGGCACACATAATAGAAACACAGATATTTTTGGCTAAGTGAGTGAGAAGAGTCAGGGAGAAGTCTGGTTTCCAATCCTTACAGAAACTCTTAAAGAATTTCCTCAAAGACACAGAGAGCTCTGAGGGAAACCAAAGATGAGCAGCCTCCTGGAAGCCACAGCTCAAAAGCAATCAAGTCTGCCAGTATCCTAACTGGATTTCCAGGAGCTGGTCTTCTGAGTCATTCATTGAGTCTAGACACAAGACCCCAAGCACTCATCCACAAGCTTTGGGTATCATAGCTTCTAATCCAGCTATTCCCTGAGTAATGTGACTTCCTAAGTGAGGATAACAACAGCCTGCCAACTTTAGGTAGGAA
>JADRCD010158600.1:0-13562 GCA_019843815.1 Montemys delectorum
CCCCTGAATCTTCCCCGCACCCCGTCCCCCTTCCCTTGTCACTCCCAGTTCTGCTTCTCAACTCCCCCCCCCCCCCCCCCCGACCCCGCACTCAGGGGACAGGTGTCTAGAGCACAGGTGGGCAACTCAAGGCCTCAGAGCCACTGCTGGCAAACGCAGCCCCCATGTGTGGCTGCCCTGGTTCTGTTGGCCTCCGCTAAGCAGAGCTCCAGGCAGCTGCCAGCCTGCTTTCAATATCCGCTCGCCCCTCACTGGCCTACCAGCCAGCCAGTCCCCTCCCCAAGCCCTTTCTCTTTGAAGAAAAGTGATTTAATTTCATGAGACTTTAGGGTAATCATGTTATGATCTTCAACATTAACCAGAACCAACTCCCTGCTACAGGAGGGTGGGGAAGGAAAAGGGAAGGAAAAAGTAAGCATTTGGGGTTGCCAGAAAAGACAGGCGAAAGAAACTCACAGCAGCTGCCTTGCTGGTTCTTCTGATGAGGATGGGCCTCTGCCAGAGAGGGGGGCCCCTGTGCCAAGGTTTCTGGGAACAAGGAAGTTGGGTTTGGCAGGACCTCTATTCTACAGGTTAATCGGCTCTGTTCTGAGGGAAATACTGGTTTTCATTCTTCAGTCTACTTTCTTTGCCCTCTTCCACGCCATTCCACCTCCCAGTCACCCCCCAATCAGCTGTCCATGTAGACACCCACCCACCGGGGTACCTGCCCATCCTCCTCCATCATAGCTCAGGGGGCTCCCTGCCTCCTTTCCAGGGCCAGGAGGAAGAGATGCTGTGTAGACCAGGTCAAGGGGCCTCTTTGATTATATAGCTCAGTCCCTGCAGTCCCGCCCATCTCTCTTTTTAGACAATAAGATGAAACCTTGGGGAGAAGACTGGGTTAGGGGAAGGCAAGGATAAGGGAGGGGAGTGTTGGGAAGACTTTAAAAAGAAAAAAGAACAAGGGAAAGAAAGGCAAGTAATTCAGGACCATAAGCCCAGAATAGTGCATCTAAGGGTTAGCTGGAGCCAGGGAGGAATTCTCACGAACAATGCGCCTTCTTGGCAGACAGTTCAAGGGTGTGGTGTACACTTGAAAAAACAGCAAATAACCCAGGCTCCACGGCCACCAGGGCGGGTGCTGGCATGAAGCTAGAAAGCTGGGGTGAGGGACTATGTGGGACCCCAAGAAAATGATGGCTTCCAGGGGGAAGGTGCTCCCCATGAAGTGCTGGCCTCAGAAGTATCTTGCCAGCCCTTAGCCACAAGAAGGTAAAAGCTTTCTGGTAACAAAGTTTTCTAGCCCAGATTCCTCCCCATCTCCCAGGCCTGCCTGTTTCCTTAGACTTCCTGAAGTCATGCAGCTTCTCCTGCCCCTGCAGGGATCTGACCCTGAACCATGTAAAGGAGCTAGGACAGGTAAGTACCACAGCATGATAGAAGACCACTTCTCATGGCCTCTTCCCTTGGCCAAAGCCCAGCATCCATTCAGATTTCACATGGGACTTAGGAGTGTCTCGGGAATCCTGGAGGGAAACAGGCCCTGAATGTGACTTTAATCCATTTCTAAAGCACGGGGAAACACCACACGGCATTGGCCAATGTGTGGTATTATTTCCTCTTGTTCCCAGACTCTATTCAAGGCTTCAGCCAGAAAGCTTATGGATGGTTTCTGCACCGCTCTGGGCAGGCAGGTGGGCACATTAGCCACCTGAAGCTATACAACTGACCCAAGGCTGGCATGAGTTGGTCTGAGAGTTAGAAACTGTAATTTCTTTTAATATACTGTTTTTTTTTTCTCTGCAAACACGTCTTGTGGGATTCTTTTAAAGTCATATTTTAAAATTTTAATTTAGGATAAAGGTCAAACAGTGTCGAATGAAGGGATTACGGAGTCTAATTACTAAGAATGTGAAGAACTATCATTAGGAAAGTGATCAAAACAGGCTTAGAGCAAGCCTTGGACCGTGCCAGGAGCTTGGTATGGAGGTTCCGAGGACTGCCGGAGAAATTCTAAAGAAATTCACTCTGATCAGTGCTCGCTCCACCATGGCACATCCAAAATGGATTATGTCCCCAGAGATCTCAAGCAGGCTCCCTCAAATAACCGATGAAGGTAAGGGGAAGCTGCGCTCATCATGCTATAGCCTTCTCTGGCTATTCTCTCAACCTAGAAAGTTCTCATGAGGGAGAAATAAGTGAGGGAAAGTTGGGGACATTAAAAAAGGCCTGGTGGGAAGCAACATGGCAGGAGGGTTCAGTGGTTAGGGGCAGAATGAGGCAAAGTAGCTACTCCAAAATTCTGAGTAGGATCAAATTAGAGATTAGATGCCAGACTCAACCAAATGGTAGTTTTGAAGCTTGAAGTACATCCTGCTTTTGTTTGGTTGGTTGGTTTGGTTGTTTGTTTTTTGAGACAGGGTTTCTCTGTGTAGCCCTGGCTGTCCTGGAACTCACTCTGTAGACCAGGCTGGCCTCAAACTCAGAAATCTGCCTGCCTCTGCCTCCCAAGTGCTGGAATTAAAGGCGTGCACCACCACTGCCCAGCTGAAGTACATCCTGCTTTAAAGGTGAGATTGAGAGGCTGAGGATGTGACTAAAGTGGGGTGGGGGAATGTGATGAAAGGGTGGAACACTGGCCTTACAGACTCAAAGATCTGGATTCTATTTCCAGCAAAACACACACAAACATGCATGCATGTACACACACACACACACACACACACACACACACACACACACACATACACACACAGAGAGAGAGAAACAAACAAACAAATAAATAAATAAATAAATAATATTAAACTGAACTCTAAATCAGTAGCAGCTTAGCTCTATGGAAACACTGGAATCGAGAGTCAGCAGTTTTAACTCTCTTTTTCTGTGAAACTTCACATGAAAACTACCCCACAGGGCTCACAGCTAACATTTACCACACTCACTCTGGCCCTGCTGCTCCAAGTACTTGAATGTAAACTCATTTACCAGCAATCACAAGACTGCATAATAATATTCCCAATAGCTAAGAGAAATGGAGTCACAGAGTGGCTAAGATGCTTGTCCAGAGTCACAGAGTTAAATTAAGGTGAAGGACTATTAGGTCTTCAAGCCAGACTAGGGTTCAGAGCCAACCTTTAACTCCACCAGGCGTGCCTCCAACTCACCCTTCAAGCTTCCTCGGAGATGGTTGTATCTGACTTACAGGTGTTTTCTTTGATCTATAGCATGACACTGGGTTTTAACTGTGATCACCCAGAGAGGCAAAGGCGGGACATAGGAGGCTATAAAGAGGACATTGAAAGTTCAAGGACTGCTGGGTAGTGGCGGCACACGACTTTAATCCTGGCACTTGGGAGGCAGAGGCAGATAGATTTCTGAGTTCAAAGGCCAGCCTGGTCTACAGAGTGAGTTCCAGGAAGTTCAAGTACTTAGCTAATGGAGGCCCATCTCACCAGCTCTTTCCTTGGAAGCAACTGGGAATCCTAGCAAGTCTTTACCTGGTTTTCATATTCTTTTGGTGTGTGTGTGTGTGTGTGTGTGTGTGTGTGTGTGTGTGTGTGTGCATTACCTACATGAAGGTGCCCAAGGAGGCCAAAAGAGGGTGTCAGAAGCTCTGGAACTGGAATTATAGGCAATGTAAACTGTCCAGTGTGGGTGCTGGGAATCAGACCCCGGTCCTCTCTGCAAGAGCAGCCAGTGCTTTTAGCACCTGAGCCATCTCTCCAGGTTCATTGCTCTTATTTCAAGTCACTCCTACTTTGTGGCTAGATTCAATCCTCAGATCTCAGCTGGGAACAAGAGGCATTGGATCTGTGAGCTGAAGACAGGGCCAGGCCCCCAAGCTGAAGACTATGGGAAGTAGAAGGGAGGAGGATGCTCAGAATCCAAACGCCTCGAAAAGGAAATGACCTCGCTGGCTCCACTGTTTTGTTTATAACACAGTGAAAGTGATTAATCCAGGTCACCGAAATAGCTCGTGCGCAGAGACTGTGGAGGTTTCCTAATTACGAAACCGGAAGGGAAAAAAGTGTTCCTCCTCCTTTAGAATAACAAAAAGTCAATAAAGTGGGAATTCAGCTGATCGGTACAGAAGACCAAGAAGAAATGTCCTTAAAACTTAATTTCCATTCACTTTTTTTTTTTAATTCCCCAAACTATAAACTAGTAGAAGAGACCTTTTCCAACGTTTTAATAGGAAAATCCCTAGGACGGGAAGTGAGATCTTGGTGCCTAAGAGGTTCCAACTCAATAACTGTGAAATGCTTCAGCAGCCCCTGTCCCATGGGATTGTGACGCCCATCCACACATCCCCCAGGGACAGAGTATCCACACAGGCTGGAGGAAGCAGCTGGAAAACCAGAAGCTATGTGCAGGGCGAGGAAAATTCAGCTTTGACTTTAGAGTACGGGTGAGTTTATTCATGTAAACTTAGAGGGCTGGAAAGGTGTCCAGAGTCCAGGGCATAGGCAGAGCCAAAGGCATAGTTCCCTCCCAAAGGTCTCAAATGAAACACAGCCTACAAACAAAACAAAACAAAACAAAAACAAAAACAAACAAACAAAAAAACCAGAACAGAACCTGACTTCTAGTCACACCAAAGAAATACAAGTCCTTTTCAACTTGTCTATTTACTCATACAGTTAATAAACACTTATGAAGTGTCCCCAGTGAGCTGGAAGTCCTGGGAGCTACTGAGGCATTGTGACACAGCCTAAGCTCTGGGGGCAGGAGTGGTTGGGTGGCTTTAGTATCTGAACAGTAAGTGATGACTTGGCTCTTGGCATCAAATCAAGAGTCTCAACCCCTATCTCACTGGTGAGGGACAGACAGACAGAAATGCCTTGAAGAATTCTAGATCCAAGAACTTCAGCAGCACAAACTTAAAGCAGGGGTGGGAGAGCGGTTTGGGGGCCTGATACGGGTAGGAAAATGGATGGCTGGAGACAAATCGAAATCTTATCTTCCATGCCAAAGGACTTGGGCTTGAACCTATACGAGAAAGAATCATAAAGATGGTAGTGGCGTATACACGATGGGTGAGCAGATAGATGCATCTAGAATGTATTTAAAGAAAATGTACCTTATCAGTGGCAAACACTTTTAGCACAATGAAAATTGATACCCCTTAGAGGCAGAGCCTCAATTCAAATATTCAGCGTCCTTCTTTGTCTCTCTAAAACCCAATATGCATTACTTGTTCACATTCAGTTCTGCACAGTAACAGTCATCCTGAGTACATCCCCACCATCCATGACATTTCAGCACCACTTCTGCCACCCGTGGGCTCAAATCTTCCCTTCTATATATCTGTTGTAGAGATTCCTGTTTTATGTGTGTTACATTTTATCTGTTTTGATGTATTAATAACTCACAGCAGAGGTCCATTCTTCTGCATTCTCCTCTGTGTTACATTGCTGCTGAGTTAAAACCTCTCTGCTGAGAGAGAGACAGAGAGACAGAAAGAGAGAGGGGGAGGAGGGAGAGAGATTGTGCATTTTTGATTAGTTCTGATAATTATAATAATTATAATAATCTGTATAAATTAAGTTTCCCTAGCCATTAGAGGCACCTCACTCTGTATTTCCATATTCTCAGCACTCAGGAAGCCAAGGCAGGTGAATTGCCATAAGTTCCAAGTAGTCCGAAACCCTGTCTCTAGTAAATAAAGCTTTCCTGCTTTTCTTTGAACTGATAATATAAGATAAAATAATGGCACCCTCATCTTCTACCACTCTTACACGCATGCACATGCAAGCATAGAGGACAGGAGGGTCCCAGAAGCCCTTCTGCCTAGTTTATCTTTCTGTGAATCAGTTAAGTTCAAGAGTCAGTGAGAGATTCTGTCTCAAAACACAAGGGGGAAGCCTGGGCATGATAGCGCACACCTTTAACCCCAGGCTCTCCTCAAGTTTAAGACCAGCCAGCCTAGTTTACATTCACATTCCAAGCCAGCCAGAGTTACAGAGACCCTGTCAATAAACAAACAAATGTAGAGAGGAAGACACCCACTGTAAACCCCTGGCCCCCTCAAGCATGGTGTGCATGCACCTGAACACACATACACGTACATGAACATGTGGTGTACATACACTCAAAGGCTATGAACATAACAAGTGTAGGATCAGGGGAAGCCTGTCTAAGTGAGGCATTTGAATCAAAACATAAGGAATAAGAAAGAACCATCCAAAGAAAGAAAGGAGAGGCACAGGCACAAAAGCTCAGTGAATGGGGAAGACCGGAGAAATGGCCTCAGGGAGGTGGTATGGCTGCTGCATGGGCATGATGGGAGCAGGGGAAGGTACAGATGCTGTTTTGTTTTGTTTTTTTCACCAGAGCGTATCACAGACTTCTGGAAACCAGAGTACTAGTAGACACAGGAGCCCAGGGAGGGGCCCACAATGGTCCAGCTGGACAGTGATGGTGGCATCTTAAGAGACTTGAAAGAGACTGAGTATGAGAGTACTAACCAGACTCAGGAATGAGCTCATGGGAGGTGGGAGGTGGGAGTGGGGTCACACTGGCTCTCCTAGCACTGGTCTGGGCAGCTTGAGATGTCCATTATACAGATATCCAAGAGGAGGTGAGGAGTAGGGACTGGTGGTGTCTGGCTCAGATGACAGACTAGGACCAGAAGTAAAACTGAGCCGCTGTATGGCTTCATGTAAAGTTAAGAGTGGATGGCATGGCTACAGAGTCAGAGTCAAGAGAACCCTAGGGAGAGTTCAAACAGGTGTGGGTCAGATAGAGGAGGGCCAGGCCAGAGAGAAGGCTGTGATGGATCAGATAGGAGATGGGTGGATGGACAGATAGATGGGCGAGTGGACGAATGGATAGATGGGGAGATAGGGAGATGGTGGGTGGATAGATGGGGAGATGGATGGATGGAAGGACGGGTGTGTGGACAGAGAAATGGACACATACACAAAAGCACATAAGGATTTATATGCAAACTACTCTAACCAACTGCTACAATCAGCAATCAGGACTGTATACACCATAAACTCATATGGTCCACAAGCCAACTGGTTTCCATACACCTAGAATGTAACATAAACTTCTTTCCCACTGTACTATGGTGAAAAACCAAATATGATTGACTTTGAGCAGACAAGCAACAAATGAGAGACAGGGCCTTGGTGACTAGGGTGTTCTGTATTCTTATGTAATGACTGAAGAAACAAATAGGACCCAGAGCAAAGCCCCGTATGAAAATTCACTCCTGTACTCATCTGGCTTGCCAATGGCTCTTTCCACGAGATATGCGCCAGCCTGCTTTTGTTGTTCAACTAGCCTCTCATAACTGAATGTGGACTTTTGGCGGAGACTAAATCCTGCCTTCCTTCACTTTGGGCCAAAAAGCAATGCCACTTTGTGCTGATTGTGGCAAAAATGCAAAGCTCTCCGAGCGATACTTATAAAAAAGATGAATGAGAGGCTTAGGAAGGGTGACGTTGAGTAGCAGAGCATTTGCCTAACACGTCCAAGGGCCAGTTCCACCCTCAGCACGCAGAGAGAGGTGGGGGAAGCCATAGTAGTGACAGTTTCTTCCCTGGGACATGATTTCTCAGTGGAAAGTAAGTAGCCAAGATGGGCTTTCAGATTTTCAATAGGTTTATAACAGACCCTAGAAACCTTCACTATAACTCTGCTCTTTCTCTTCCTTTCTTCTTCTTCTTAAACATAAGAACAAGCTTGTGAGTGCTGTTAAATCTCTACTACAAGCTGACGCTGTCACACCCACAGATACAGCGCGTCAGATGGCCCCATCTCAAGATACAAGAAATGTAGTAATCCTGGAGGGCAATTTTCTGAGCTCTTTTCCCAGAGCTTTCTCTTGAAAAGCAGGTGACTTCTTGGGTAGCAGCAATTTACCTTTCACACCGGGTAATCATCAAGGTGCCTGATTGCCCTGAATAACGTTCCCGGCTGTCAGAATACTTCAAGGCTGAGAATTAGCATTTCAAAACCTTTTCAAATGAGGGTAGGAGGGCTCATTCCCTTGGTGGAAGGTTCCCTGGGTTGCAAAAAAATCAAGTATTAAGTGCACACCTGGAGAAGCCATAGCTCGTCAGGAGAAATGGACAGGAGTCTCAAACAATGTACCCCAAAAACCCTGAGACACAGTCTGGCTTAACAATCACTCAGCCTAAAATTTCCAGGAAGGGCCTAAGTTCAGACATTTTGTCCAGAGTCCGTGAACTCTTCGTGGCATCTGAAAGACCCGATTTTTTTGGGTTTGACGCAGAAACAACATTCTTCTAGTTTGTTGCTCTAGCCAGGAAGAAGGATAAAAGTCTTTTGTTGGGCCATGACCTCTCATTTAGAGTTGGGACAACTTCATTCCAAGAGAAGCCTGGGGTGATCACATCACAACACAAAGGCAACTTTAAAGATTCTTTGGTAGCAATCAGTATCTGGGCCTGAGACTGAACTGAGACACTCACTGGCCACTGGAGTGAACTGGAGCCCTGCCCCAGGCTATCCCAGAGAAGAGTTCAGCAACCTGTGCCTCTGGTGAAGCCAAAATGGGTTAACCACTCCCAAGACACAATGGACATGCCCCACCTGCCTGCCATCTGTCATCACACTCCGGCTCCATCCCCCAGACCCTGTGCCCAACTTCTAGCCCAACTGTCTCCTGGATGACTGTCCCTAGAAAGTCCAACCTCACTGGTCCCTTCAGGCGGTTATCATCCTCGTCCCGTGCACATGCTGAGAATCAGGCCCCTTCTCCACACCATTTGTCTCCTGCCATTTAGTCCAATACTTTAAAAAAAGGTCTTTGGAGTAATCCCCTCCCATACCTCTTCCACCAGTTCCACAGAGGAGCTGTGGGCATCGATGGAAACACCAGAGTGGGAGTTTTATCAGTCCAGGAGAACACAGCAGAACAAAGCAATAACATTCACCTGACACTATTGTGGTAGGGTTATTTTCCTCCATTTATCCTTCTTAAATTACATTTCCCCCCAAACATTTGTTGGATATTCCTTGTTATCTTTCTTTCTCTCTCTCTCTCTCTCTCTCTCTTTCGTTTGGTTTGGTTTGGTTTGGTTTTGGTTTGGTTTTTTTTTTTTTTTTTTTGGTTTTCTTATTTTTTTAAGATAGGGTTTCTCTGTGTAAGCCCTGGCTGTCCTGGAACTCACTCTGTAGACCAGGCTGGCCTTGAACTCAGAAATCCGCCTGCCTCTGCCTCCCAAGTGCTGGGATTAAAGGTATGCACCACCACTGCCTGGCCCTTGTTATCTTTCTTAAACCCTGGATGGCTATTTACAACATGGATAAAGAATCTAGCATTCTGTTAAAAGGGTTATAACTTCCTGGACTGTCTACCAACCACGTCCTGAAAGCGCATGGATTGTATATTCATGAGGCAGTTAACATGATCACCCCAGACTGCTGGTTTTCTTCTGTTATATTCATTAATCCTCAAATAATCTACACTAATAAAAATGGATGGTTTGTATTGATATTCACATACATATTGTACATATACACTGGGTGTTATATGCAGCTTCCTCTGACAGATCCTGGCTGCCTTGACACTCCCTCTTCATACTTGAGTACTCACAGATATATTCATATCACCACACACAGTTTGGTAGTGAGGCTTGCTTTCTGTGTTCTTTACTGAGATATTAATATGAGATCTTGGGGATAAACAAGAAATGAAAGGTTATTATTTGCTGGTGTTGTATTGGTCTGTCAAGGTGGCAAGGGGTCCGTTGTCCTGGTTAGTTTGTCAACTTGACACAAGCTAGAGTTGTCTGAGAAGAGGGACTCACAATTGAGAAAATGTCTCCCTAAGACTTGCTTTGTATGCAAGCCTTTGAGGTATTTTCTTAATGAGTGGTTAATGTGGGAGGGCCCAGTTCATTGAGGGTGGTGCCAACCCCAGGCAGATTGTTTAGAGGTGTAAAAGAAAGCAGGCTGAGCAAACCATGAGGAGCAAACCAGCAAACTGTTTTATGTTCAGTGGTGCCTCTGCCTCAGTTCCTGCCTCCAGGCTGCTGCCTTGGGTTCACGCCCTGACCTCCCACAGTGATGGTGTGTGACCTGAGAGTTGTAAGACAGATAAAATGAACTCTTTCCTCTCCATGTTGCTTTTGGTTGTGGTGTTTTGTCAGAGCAATAGAAACCTGAGACACCCTCTTAGGTCTTCTCATCTATATCAGTTCCTTCTAAGCCAATGTCAAATTTGTCTAACATAAAGATTACCATTTGAGACAGATTCAGTGGCATTTAGGACATTCACGATATCCCACAACTACCACTCCTGTCCAAAACGGTTTCATCACTTCCAAAGAATAGCTTGTACCCATTTTCCTCTTCCTCCAATCCCGGGCAACCGCTTATCTTTGTGTATTCTGGACTCTTCCCATAAACATGCTCACATATGTAACCTTTTGTGTTGGTTTCATCGCTTGGTGTAATATTCTTGTTGTTCATGCTGTAGCTGGATGTTATTTTGCTGGTGAATACATTGCCTTTTGCTGCGTCCGCCCCCCCCCCCCATTGTTGACAAGCATTTGAGTCTTTTCCACTTTGAGCTACCATAAAGAGTGTGGCACTAGGACTATTCTTGGGCAAGTTACTTGTTTTGCCTAACAGCTTTCGGTTCTTTGGGGTATAAATCTAGAAGTGGAACTGCTGGATCATACAACAATTCTACGCTTAATTTGTGGTTTTTGTTGCTGCTCTTGTTTGAGGCCAAGTCTCTTGTAGCCCAGGTTAGCCTTTAACTTCTGATCCTCCTGCCTCCACCTCTTTGAGTGCTGGGATAACCCAGAGCTTTGTGTGTGCTAGGGAAGCGCTCTATCAACTGAGTTACACCCCCAGCCCTGATCTGGCTTTTCTTTAGCACCTATATTGCATACAATTAGGTTTTATTATGACACTTTAATACATCCATCTAACAAACTTTGACTATGTTGTTTTTGTTTTGAGGACAGATCTAAGCTCGATTGGTACCTGTTCTGCTCTCCCAAGGGTTATTTGTAGGCAGAACTGCACATCAGCTAGCCTCTTAGCAAACCCAGCCTTGTGCATGCATGAACTCAAGCAATCTGGTTCCAAGATGTGGGCTCTTCCAAGGCTGTACCATCAGTCTCATAACTGTTTCCCTCATACCTCAAAGACTAATGCTGAGTGCAAAGCTCACTAATACCCGTGCCTGCTCCCAAGTGAAAACAGTCAGACACAGAATAATTCAGGATGGAAAATATCCAGCCTACTTCAATCTGTTGTCATTATTTCTGATTTTTTTTTCTTATGGGTACCTTTTAGGAGCTTAAAAAAAAATCCCTTTCATGAGCCAAATATTTTATATAGGCCCAAATGCTTATAAAAATCCTGCAAGGAAGCTATGACTATCCCTCCTTATGGATAAGAAAAGTAAGGCAGTGCCAACTTTAAAGCTCAGCTCCCTGGGGTTATTTAGGGACCGATCATAGGGTTGCGTGCCCTCCCACATAATACCATATTCAAAATAATACAATGGATAGGACAAGCATGATAGTACATGCCTTTAATCCCAGGACTCAAGAGGCAGAGGCAGGAGGATCACTGTGAGTTAGAGGCCAGTTTGATCTGTAACCAAGTTCCATGGCAACCAGGGCTGCAGAGTGAGACCCTGCCTCAATGGTTAATAACTTATAGATGGCCACGAGTCACTGAGAAAAGACCAGGGTTTGTCTCAGGAACTCTGTACTAAAAGACAGGTTGGTAAAAAGCGTAGTTTTCAGTAAATTAAACCATTATTCTAAATGGTGGAGATGAAATAAATGCTGAACTTAAGGGGCTGGCAGTGTGGCTCAGTGGTAGGAACATGGTCAACATGTGTGAGTTCCACCTTTAGCACAACTACCAAATAAAAAGGCCGCACTTCCAGGAGTCAGGTAGAATGTTCTGGAAAGTGTATTTCCTTACACAGGCTCTCAAATCCAATCATGAGGCTTCAATGTGGGTCAACAAGTCGGCCTTCTCACTCAACGTTTAACGGACATGTTTGGTGAACATGAATACACAGAGGCACTATAAAAACAAAGAAGAAACCACAGCCAAGGCACGGCAGAATGCAAAATACCCGAGAACGCAATGCAAACAGGGGTGTGTGGGCATGCCGACCCGAGAGCCAGGAGGGTGGCCACGAGTCACACCACTGCCCGTAGAGAGCAGGTCACCAGGAGAAGCAAGCACCTCGGACGGCTAGCAGAGAGACTTTGGCGTCGTGCTCCCGTTACCTACTGTTGATGTGGTAATATTCAGTGATGTCAAAAACTAGGTGGGGGAGCCTTGGCATCATCTGGTCCTTTTAGAAGTGGAGTAAGGGGAAGAAGCAGAGGGTAGAGCCTCACAGAAGGAAAGCTGACACTCTACGGGCCCCCCGCCCGCTTCAGCATCACCTTCTGCTGTGGCAGCTCATTCGACCTTTACGTGGCTTGCCAACTGTGTTTCTATAGGAGTCTGTACATATATAATAATATAAAACAATCCTGCAGATAGGAGGCTCTGGAAAGCCAAATGAGGCCAGAAGGCAGCCCACACACTACCGTGGGGGGCGGGGGGAGTCTCTCTCTGCCTCCCTGATGGGAGCGTGGGGCTCTCAGCTAGACCACTAAACACTACTCTTTCTTGTCTCCAGGTCTCTTTGACCTTGCACTGAACCAGTCCCCAAGCCTCTCCCTTTCCCCTTCAAGAGAGGCCAACTGAGGCCAGAGCCTCCCTCCACTGAACTACAGTCCCCAAGCCTCTCCCTTTCCCCTTCAAGAAAGCCAACTGAGGCCAGAGCCTCCCTCCACTGAACTACACTTATCTTCCAAATGGCTTCCTGCTCTGTCAGCCTGTGCACCGCCCCCATCCACACCACCCCCCCACTAGAGGTTTGTCTGCACTGCAAACCCCATCGACAGAAAGCTGAGAGCATTCTCACTGGCGTCAGAGAATTATCTCGGGGCACTCTGACGAAGCTCACACTCCTTAGCAGCTCTGTATGAACCCAGTTCACACTACTCTAATGAGATAGTTGAGCCTAGATACCTTAGAAAGGAAGGAGGTCTGTTTAGATCCCCGTTCTGGAAGCTCAATGTCCAAACAAATGCTGTCTGCCCCACAGCGTTGGCTTCTGGAAAGGCCTCATGAGGATAGCATCAGTTCTCAAAACAGAACACCCGAGAGAAGCCAATCCCTTCTAAGACTCAGTGGGTAAGAGCACTGACTGCTCTTCCGAAGGTCCTGAGTTCAAATCCCAGCAACCACATGGTGGCTCACAACCATCGGTAATGAGATCTGATGCGTCTAAAGTCAGCTACAGTGTACTTATGTATAATACTAAATAAATCTTTGGGCTAGAGAAAGCAGGGACTGAGCGAGTAGAGTTGACTGGAGCAAGCAGGGCTGACCGGAGCAAGCGGGGTTGAACAGAGTGAGCAGAGGTCCTAAAAATTCAATTCCCAACAACTACAACCATTTGTACAGCTACAGTGTACTCACATACATAAAATAAATAAATCTTTTAAAAAAGGAGCATATATCTATTATCTTTGGAGACACACACACACACACACACACACACACACACA
>JADRCD010158601.1:0-19049 GCA_019843815.1 Montemys delectorum
ATAATGATGACATTTAATATACTTTTATTTATTCTCTGGGCACATAGCACATGTACACAATGACTTTTGATTATATCCACCACTCATCATTTTCCGAGTAGAAGCAACTTATGAACCTTTTATCCCAGTCTTGGGCACATACATAAAAGCATCCTTGTTCTACAAAAAGATGCATACTTATCTACACTTATTAATGTTCTCAAATTCCCTGTTTAACTTGATTGTGGTCCTTAAAGTATAGAAGTTCCTAGACCATGGCATAGTCTGTGTTCTTCATACATTATCCCACGGGGACTAAGCAAATCTCCCTAAGAGGCTCATAGCCTTCTTTTCCTGCCAGACTGTGGTGCTCTTTTTCTTTTACCCTGCCACTCTCTACTGCTTCTCTAGGTTTATTATTTTGCAGCAGTTACGATTAACTATGTTGTATACACATAGCTGATTTTGTTTATACATCCCATTATAAGTTATGCACGTGTTATGCCTATTGCTATTGTTTTCTCTTCACTTGTTCATCCTGGATACTATACCCATACTTAATATACAGTAAGTTACAAACAGATATTTTTGAATGATTAAGATGAAGGAATCTTGGTGTATATTAACCCAGAGAGTAAGAAAAATTCCACTTTGGAGATTCAGGGGGCTTATTAGCTGTTAAATTCCCCAAGACATGATCTTTCAAAGGCTACTTAAATTTTGTTAATTTTTCTTCACTATAATTAGTTAGTGGTACCATATTTCTTCCTCATGTAAAGCTAGAATAGAATAAAACTACTGGTTCACAGAGGAACATATATATCATCCCAGCACCCAAGAGGCTTGGCCCAGTGTCTATATAGCAAGGCCTTGTCTCAAAAATAATAAAACTGAAGTTCTATTCAAAGCATATTTTAGGGAATAGAGTATAGTCTAAAATCCTATTAAATTCTGTGACTCAGTCTTTTAAAGTACTCTTGCCAGTTTTTAATGCCTATTTACTCTGTTAAATGCTTTTTAAGGTTAAAACACCTTTTACGTTTTTCTCATGTTTACATACCTTTTTAATGCACTCCTTGCCTTTAATATGCAATTCCATTGCTCCATATTATTCCTAAGAAACATAGTACTTATGAAATCTGGATTTGGGGACTTAGAATGCAAAATTAAAACAAATTTAAACTTATGTAAAGAACGTATAAATCTATAAACTCAAAAGTGATACAAGTGGGGTTCTATGTTAAATTCAATTTCTGGCCAGGCGGTAGTGGCGCACGCCTTTAATCCCAGCACTTGGGAGGCAGAGGCAGGTGGATTTCTGAGTTCGAGACCAGCCTGGTCTACAGAGTGAGCTTCAGGACAACCAGGACTACACAAAGAAACCCTGTCTTGAAAAAACCAAAACCAAAAAAAAAAAAGAAAGTTCATTTTCTATGGGGCTCTCTTCATGGAGTCAAGTTCTTCCAAAGAAACAGAAACAATTGCTGGTTTTTGCACAAGGGAATAGAAAATTGAAGAAAAGTTGGTTGCAGAGGTGAAACAAAGGCTGAGACATGCCAGAATGAATAGTGAAGTCACCGAAAGATGATCAACAGCAAAGGCCAAAAGCACAAGGGCCTGGAAATCATGGACGGAAGCAAAGAAAACTTCCAGAGGGAAGATATAACATGAGTTACGTACCTGGCTCTCTCTTATTTCTTCTCATCCTTAGAACTCCCAAAGTACCCCTCATTTATTTATTGAGTTGGTGAAAATAAATCCTGGGGCATGGCCTAAAGGGGTGTGGCCTACAAGAGTCACGGCCTAAAGGGGTGTGGCCTACAGGAGGCAGGTTCACTTGTGCTGAACAGAACCGGAAGAAGGGAAAGATGAATGGTTTCATGACTAGCTCAAATTTGTATCTCATTTAGTTTAAGCCATATGAGAGTGCAAGTCATAGTTTTCTTTTACCGTAGTAAGTCTAGCAGGCCAAAGGTTAAAAGTGAAAATAAAATTGTGCTAAATTCATCTCACCCTAAAATTTATATTATCAAATATAGCATACACATTATGATACACATTATTAGTTTGTCAGCATATCAGTATAGTGGAGTAAGCATAAGATATTAATTGCATTAAGTATATGTGGAAGTAAATATTGATAAATCTATATTTTAATCACTTATTGCAGTACCACTACTATTCTACCATAAATTTTTATTGTAGAAATGGAGATGGGGGAGTCCTATAATCTCTGCATTGAGGAGGTTGATGCAGAAAGATTGAGAAAATGCAGCTAGTTGAGGCTATACAGTATGACCCTGTCTCATAATTGCAGGAAACCTCAACTGTTCAAAATACAGAGAAAAACTGTGGACTGACGCCCAGTGCTCACATCATCCACTTATTGTTCCAGTTTGCTCTTGAGCTTGTTCAGAGAATTGACCTTGTCTTTCTCAGCCCGGAGGTTGCCCAGGGTCTACTGGTGGGCCTCTTGGAGGGCCTTCTTTTCCCATGTTATCTTTGCAATAGTTTCACCCAGGCCTGCCAGTTCTTCAGTAAGGTTTTTTACCTAAAAGAAACCTCAACAGTTAGAAGAAAAGGCAGAGCTTGGTTAGCAATGAGTACATCTAGCTGGAGAGATACCACAAGATTGAGTACCTTGTTCTCTGTGGCATGTTTCTCCTCCTCAACATTGGCCAGCGTCAGCTCAAGGTCATCAATGTCCTTCTTCAGCTCTGAGCACTCAGTCTCCAGCGTTCTCTTCTTTGCTGTCAGTCTTGTGTTTACCTCCTTCTCATCCTCAGCTTTCTCGGTCACCCCTTTGATTCTGGCCTCCAGCTAGAACTTGGCTTTGATCGGCTGGTCACATCATGCCTCAGCCTCCAACAAGTCTCACTCTCCTTTAAAAAGAAATCACAATTCCCTTTAAGGGATGAAGGTTTGAGATTCTGCCATTTCTCTTTGTGAAATCCTCCATGAAACACTACAAGAAAAACCCAACACCCACCCATGCTCTACGCTCAGTTGATCCAGATTTCCCAGAATCGTAATCAAATCTAGATTTGAAAAAGGAAGATTCCTAAGACATACCACCTGTACTTGGAGTTGTAGGTCATTCTTTCCTTGTACCAGAGTGATCATCTTCTCCTCCAGCTCCTTCCTCTTTGCCTCTGACTTGGAAGGCTCCTTTTTGATTTTTTTGAACTCTTCCTTCATAGTGCCCATCTCCTGCTCAGTCTCTGCTCTGTTCAGCAGGGGCTTGATCTTGGAGAAGAGTTTCATCCAGCACCAGTGCTTGACATTCATGTCAAGTACAACACAGATGTTATACGGGATATAGAAGATGGACTCCCTGCAAACAAAGCAAGATGACTCAGCAGGGAAAGGTGTACAATGTCATGCCTGACAGCCTCTGAGTTCGATTCCCAGGTCCCACACAGTGGAGGCAGGAACTGAAATCCTACAAGTTGTCCTCTGCATATGTACTCACAGATAAACACAAAGGATAGATAGATAGATAGATAGATAGATAGATAGATAGATAGATAGATAGATAGATATAGATGATAGAAGATTACATAGACAGATAGGTAGAAGATTACATAGATAGAAAGAGTATAATTTAAAAAAAAAAAACAAAATTAGCTAGACATACAGACAGATAGATAGAGTATCTTTTTTTAAAAAAAAATCAGTCTGGCAGTGTTGGCTCATGCCTTTAGTGCTTGGGAGACAGAGGCAGGCAAACCTCTGTGTTGCCAACTTGGTCTACAGAGTTCCAGGACAGCATAGAGCTACACAGAGGAATCCTGTCTCAACAAACAAACAAACAAACAAACAAAACATTACTCCTACAAGGGATTCTCTCTTCTCTCTTCCACCTTCTCCCAGAGAGCTCATGCTTAAACAAAGACCCCACTTAACCTCCTCTGCATCATCTTCTGGAATTCCACAGGCATGAGAAATCTGCATATGGCTTGTGTGCAAGTGATCAGTTTTGCCAAATGCTCATTCTGCATCTCTTTCTGAATTCCCAGTAAACCAGCCTTAAAGAACACCTTCAGAAGGATGGATGAGAAGAATGAGCTGTCCAGTCATTGTGTTAGGAGAATGCAAAGACCAACAGCATGAGGCAGAATTGATGTATTACTTTGCTGTCTCCAAATTTGTACTGTGTGTGGTCAATGGAAGACAAGTGCTTCTTACAAGCTTTCTTGCTGTCAATGAATTAGCCCTCTTGGATGACACTATCATTCAGTACTGGATATCTGCCATTGTGGACACAGAAATGATCAGGCTGTTGGCAATAATCAGTGATTGTAGGCCTGTCTTCTAACAAACCAGAAAGCCTAGTTCCCAGGAAGTAAAGAAACTTGCCCATAGTCACTTTGCTGGAATCTAAGCCTTAGGACTCTTTGGCCAGGGCTTTCCCTCCCCTGTTATATATTGGACAAGTCCCCCCAAAAATGTAGATGACACAAGAATGTGAACCTTGACCAAATCATAAGTTATTTCACATGGAAGACCAACCACAACTGCTCTTTTGAAATGGGTCTTTTCATGTGATATTTTTCCCTCACATCGCAGCCCTTATCCATGTCAAAGGACAAACACAGCATTTTAATGATGCACCTCTGTTTAAAGTCCCATACAGGATCCTGTTGGGGAACCCTTCCTGCAATGCAGATGCTTTTCAGGACCCCATTACACCTGAGCTGTGTTCCATGGCCCTGGAGAACACAGGCAAGATAACTGAGCTTCAGCCAGAAGTCCTTAAAGACTGAGCAGCAACTTCTGGGCTGGCCGGTGTCTCATCTAGGATCTTAGTTTCATTGGGTATTATACAGTGCACAGAGTGTTGGTGAGTGGTTCTTAGATTGGACATCAGCTTGTTCAAAGAAATACATTTCTTTTGGCAGCCTACTGTAAACTCCCACAGAGACAAATACATGCAAGGTGGTGAATACTCACCTCTATGGCTTCAACTTAAAAATTTTGAAATTAACTCTGTCCTTGAATAATCCCAAACACAGAGTTGAAGACGACTCACATAACTTGGACAACCATATCTTGAAAATCTACAAAGCTCTAAAATCTGAAAATTTTCTTCTATAAATCTGAATTTTTTTTGAGTACCAGCATTATACACAAATAGAACATAGGCCAAACAGCAATATGCTTCAAATATGTAAAATGATCTACATCCTTCCTGTCCGAGGCATATATGAAACACAGATGAATTTTGCATTTAGATTTGGGTCCCATACTTGAGAAATATCATTATATATGGATTAGTCAAAAGAGAAAAAAACCTGAAGTCTGATTTTCAGTCACAAGCACAAGGAAATGTGACCTGCTTTAGTCATCTTTCTCCCAGGTTGCAAGATGGTCATCCACTACAAAATGTTCTCCAATTAACACAGAAAAATGTGTCTGCCCCTGCCTGGGGCCTGTATGCTACTGCAGGGGTACTGAAGGCAGCTAGATAATTGGAACTGAGAACTCACTGCCCCAGCCAGCCGGACCTGTTAGTTATAGTACACAATGGAACAATCCCTGGCCCCGTATTTGTTAAATCTCATCTGTGTATTGTCAGACTGTCAATGGATCTTACTTCAAGAGTCAGGCAGCATTACTAATCCTTGAATAAATCAAGTCTAGGTTCTCAACACTTCTTGAAGGAGTTGTGCTGTGACTCAGGTAAACTGCGAGTGGATTAATTCAAATTTGTCCTACCCTGAGCAGTGCAGAGACCCCGTTTGGAAGGAAGAGCCTTTCTTCTTAGCAACTTTCTTCTCCCACTGTATACTGCAAGACACAAAAGGGCCAAAGTAGTATGTGTGCATGTCTTGAGACTTTTGGGTGCTGTGGGGAAGGGAGGTTATGGGAAGACAAAGCTCCTGTGTCTGAAGTCCGTAAGTTGTAAGTTACCATCGGTTGAAGCAAAGGTGGCATAGAGATGTGCCAGGAGTCTGTTGGAGGATTTCTGGTACAGCCAACGATCACAGTCTCATGCAGGGGGGGTCCTCATTCTTCTTCAGCCAGCCTTAGACACGGTAGCCCACAGTGCCAGTGTAATACACCAGGGAAAGTAAGCACTGGCCTTGCCTTTGACCACCTTAGGCTTCTGGGAGTTGTTGGATTTTCCCAGGTGCTGGTCATACAGCTTGTTCTTGAAGGAGTTGTCTGTGGCCTTGGGGAGCATGTATCCAGAATGAAGGGCCCATCAGCTGCATTGAAGGCTAGGAAAATTAGCAGAGTAAATAAGAGCAGAAAGGTACATGGGAAGGGAACACAGAGCAGATGGAGTGGTATACCTTCTCAATGAGTTAGTCCTAAGCCAGCATCCAGGTCCATCCCCAAGTCAATGAAGGTCTAGTCAATGCCTTCCTTCTCTTGTAATCCTCCAGAAGGAACAAGTGGTGGCTGAAAAACTGTTGCAATTTCTTGTTGGTGAAATTGATGCATAGCTGCTCGAGGCTGTTATACTGATGCCAAAACATAACATTCGTGTGAAAAAATTAGACCTCTTTCAAAGTGGAAAAAAAAAACAACTATTTGTGAGGATTCCAGTCTCAATCTATAACACAACTGTTGTACCTAAGACCCTGGGACCATTGCATAGGAGAGAAGAGAAAAATTCTAGGAGCTAGAGAAATCTGTGAAATAATTTCTCCTTGAAATGACAGGTAAGCTCAGTTAGGATATTTCAACAATATGGCTTTCTAAACAAAACCCGAACAAGGACAATACTAATAGAAATGCTAAAATGGAAAGGGAAAAGTCCAAGGGGTCCTGACCCTGAAGGAAGGATTACAGCCAGCTAAAACATGCAAAGAAAAGAAAAATAAGTATTCCTCCAGAATTAGCCTATGAATTGGATAGCCAATGCCAGGACGTCAACTACGAAAGCGTAAGCGTGCAAATAACACCAAACATTCTCAGCAGGTTCTGTAGGTGTTCTTTCTGTAATACGTATGAAACAATAACAATTACAGAAAAAAGACAACATGAATTTGAAGGACTGCAATGGGCACATGGGGAAGTGGAAGCAGGAAAAGGGAGAAGGCTATAATTATATATATATATTTTTTAATTTTTTTATTAGACATTTTCTTTATTCACATTTTAAATATTCTCCCTTTCCTGATTTCTCCTAAAAATACCTCCTATGCTATCCTCCCTCCCATACTTCTATGAGGGTGTTCCCCCACCTATCCCCCCACTCTCACTTCCCCATCCTATCATCCCACTACACTGGGGTATATAGTCTTCACAGGACCAAGGGCCTCTCCTCCCATTGATATCAGACAGGTACATCCTCTGCTACATATGCGGCTAGAGCCATAGGTCCCTCCATGTGTACTCTTTGGTTGGTGGTTTAGCCCTTGGGAGCTCTGGGTATCTGGTTGGTTTATATTGTTGTTCCTCCTGTGGGGCTACAAACCTCTCGAGCTCCTTCAGTCCTTTCTCTAACTCCTCCATTGGGGAACCCTTGCTCAGTCCCATGGTTAGCTGTGAGAATTCACTTCTGTATTTGTCAGGTACTGACAGAACCACTCAGGAGACAGCTATATCAGGTTCCTGTCAGCAAGCACTTGTTGACATCCACAACAGTGTCTGGGTTTGTTAACTGTATATGAGATGGATTCATAGGTAGGGCAGTCTCTAGATGACCTTTCTTTCAGTCTCTGCTCCACACCTTGTGTCTCAATCTACTCCCATGGGAATTTCGTTCCCCCTTCTCTGGACCAAAGTATCTACACTTTGGTCTACCTTCTTTTTGAGATTCATGTGGTTTGTGAATTATATCTTGGGTATTCCAAATTTGGGGCTAATATCCAGTTAGCAGTGAGTGTATATCATGTGTGGTATTTTTGTGACTGGGTTACCTCACTCAGGATGATATTTTCTAGTTCTATCTGCCTGCCTAAGAATCTTATGAATTAATCATTTTTAATAGTTGATTACTACTCCATTGTGTAAATGTAACACATTTTCTGTATCCATTCCTCTGCAGAAAGATATCTGGGTTCTTTACAGCTTCTGACTATTATAAATAAGGCTGCTATGAACATAGTGGAGCATGTGTCTTTGTTATATGTTCGAACAACTTTTGGGTATAGGCCTAGGAGTGATATAGCTGGGTCCTCAGGTAAGACTATGTCCAATTTTCTGAGAAACATCCAGATTGATTTCCAGAAGGGTTGTACCAACTTGCAATCCCACCAACAATGAAGAAATGTCCCTTTCTCCAAAATCTTTCATCCAGCACCTACTGTCATCTGTGTTTTGGATCTTAGCCACTCTGACTTGTGTGAGGTGGAATCTCAGGTTTGTTTTTATTTTTTATTTTCATTTTCTTGATGACTAAGGATGTTGACCATCTCTTTAGGTGCTTCTCAGCCATTCAGTATTCCTCAGTTAACAATTCTTTGTTTAGCTCTGTACCCCATTTTAATAGGGTTATTTCATTCTTTGTAATCTAGCTTCTTGAGTTCTTTGTTAATAATTGAGAGTGAATCTTCGTAGACTTTTCCTTTGATCAGTATGAAGTGTCCTTTTTTTATCTTTTTTGATAACTTTTGGTTGAAAGTTGCTTTTATTTGATATTAGAATGGCTACTCCAGCTTGTCTCTTGGGAACATTTGCTTGGAAATCTTTTTCCAGCCTTTTACTCTAAGGTAGTGTCCATCTTTGTCACTGAGGTATGTTTGGTGTGTGCAGCAAAATGTTGGGTCTTGTTTATGTATCCAATCTGTTAGTCTATGTCTTTTTATTGGGGAATTGAGTCCATTGATATTAAGAGATGTTAAGGAAAAGTGATTGTTGCTTCCCTTTTTGTTGGTAGAGATGGATTATGTTTGTGTGGCTCTCTTCTTTTTGGTTTGCTAAAGGAAGATTATTTTCTTGTCTTTTCTAGGATGTAGTTTCCCTCCTCATGTTAGAGTTTTCCAATTATCATCCTTTGTAGGGCTGGATTTTTGGAATGATATTGTATAAATGTGCTTTTGTCATGGAATATCTTGGTTCTCCATTTATGGTAGCTGAGAGATTTGCTGGGTATAGTAGCCTGAGCTGGCATTTGTCTTGTCTTAGGGCCAATATGACATCTGCCCAGGATCTTCTGGCTTTTATAGTCTCTGGAAAGAAGTCTGGTGCAATTCTTTTAGGTCTGCCTTTATATGTTACTTTTTCTTTACCCCTTACTACTTCTAATATTCTCTCTTTGTTTTGTGCATTTGGTATCTTTATTATTATGTGAGGGGAGGAATTTCTTTTATGTCCAATCTATTTGGAGTTCTGTAGGCTTCTTGTATGTTCATGGGCATCTCTTTCTTTAAGTTATGGAATTTTTCTTTCACAATTTTGTTAAAGATATTTATTGGCCATTTAAGTTGGAAATCTTCACTCTCTTCTATACCTATTTTCTTTAGGCTTGGAATTCTCATCATGTCCTGGGTTTCCTGGATGTTTTTGGGATAGGAGCTTTTTGCATTTTGCATTTTGCATTTTCTTTGACTGTTATGTCAGTATTTTGTACAGTATCTTCTGCATCTGAGATTCTCTCTTCTATCTCTTGTATTCTGTTGGTGATGATTGCATCTATGAGTCCTGATCTCTTTCCTAGGTTTTCTGTCTCCAGGGTTGTCTCCCTTTGTGATTTCTTTATTGTTTCTGTTTCCATTTTTAGATCCAGGATGTTTTTTTTTTTTTCCAATTCCTTCACCTGTTTCGTTGTGTTTTCCTGTAATTCTTTAAGGAATTTTTGTGTTTCCTCTTTAAGGGCATCTACCTGTTTACCTATATTCTCATTTCTTTGAGGGAGTTATTTATGTCCTTCTTAAAGTATTCTATCAGCATTGTGAGATGTAATTTTTAATCTGAATCTTGTTTTTCCAGTGTTCTAGGATACCCATGACTTGCTGTGGTGGGAGAACTGGGTTCTGATGATCCAAAGTAGCCTTGGATTCTGTTCATACTGTTCTTGATCTTGCCTCTTGCCATCTGGTTATCTCTGGTGTTAGTTGGTCTTGCTGTCTCTGACTGGAGCTTGTCCCTCCTGTTAGCCTGTTACCCTGTGATCTTAGGTGTGTCAGCACTCCTGGTGAGACCAGCTTGCTCCTGGGTTGGGTTTGGGTTCAGAGTTCTATGGGGCAGCCTTAGATCCAGGGTGCAGATGGAGACCAAAAGGATCCTGTCCCCAGCTTCTCTATTGTTCTTGTGCTCTGGGCACTCCTGACTGGTCCCACTTTGGACAGTTATTGGAGTGAAAGTGGTGGTCTCACCTCTTAGCTTAGGAGTGAGAACACTCCTGGAAAAACAGCTCTCTCTTGGCCGGATTTGGGTGAAGACTGCTGTTGAACAGCCATACCTCTTGGATGCAGATGGAGACCAGAAGGCATTGTAATTATATTTTAATTTAAAAATTAAAAGCTAAAAAAAAAAATCCTGTTGCAAATGAATTTATTTAAACATTTGTTTAGTGAAAGAGCCAGGATCTAATACTCTTATATTTGATATCAATTTTAATGAATTTTGTTTTATTTTTTATTTTTTTAATTTATTTTTATTTTACTTTACTTCCCAACCTCTGCCCTCCTCCAAGTCATCTCTTCCCATAATCTTTCCCTGCTCCCATCTCCTATTCCCTCTCCTCTGAGAGGATGAAAGGCCCCCTGAGTGTCCCCCTATCCTGATACATTAAGTTCTGTGAGAGTAGGCATATCCTCTCCCACTAAGGCCTGACAAGGCAGCAGAGCTAGAGGAACCTATCACATTCTCCAGTCTTACTTTTAATCACAGAGGAAACATAATGTATTAACTTCTACTTCTCTTTACTGTGCTTCACATAGAATCTTCAAGCTCTATTTAGAACCCATCTATAGTCAACCAGGTAGTAAACCAAGAACTTGCAGTTGGCCATGGATTAGCCTGAAATATCTCACAGATAGTACTTGGGGAAATGCTAATGACAACAAATTAAAAAACAATTTTACTGAAAATATTATGAATGTGGCTGTTTGGTTTTTAAATATCCTAGTTGACAGATTGCAAGAAGAGGCATTCTATATATTGCAACAAAATAATAAGGTAGCTCTCACACTGTTTTTGAAGGAGTTGTCATACTATTTATAGACAAAGGCATAAGCTATCACAAGCAAAGAATGGCTTCAGTTATTACCCAAATCCAGAAATCACAGTGCATTCATGGACTTAGGTTACACATACTTCCAAGAGATTAAAAAGAATCAAAATAAAAGCATAGTACAATAAAGCTGACATCACCTAGAATTAAAGACACTAATAATTGAAGGATAACAAGAAATACATGTACTGAGAAATTTAGTAATAGAGAGCTTGCGAGATGCCAAACAGAACAGAAAATAATTGGGTTTTCCACCTTCAGAGTCAAAGGAAAAGAAGTGCATACAGTGTTGGCAGGAAGAGTTTTGGATTCCCAGTCACATTTCAGCCTTACTGGGATGAACACTGACAGCTGCTTTACAAGGGACTGTGACTGCAGAAGTGGGCTCAGTCTCAATCACAGAGCTAAAGGCCTCTGGGATAGATTCTGGTGATGGTCATCTGTTTTGTTCAAGTCTCTGTGAATCTTGACTAAATAATATTCATCACAATCTTATAGAATTCCTAGACTATGTCACTGTCTATGGCTTGTGTAGAAACTGATTGTGTATGTTGATTTTTCCTTTTCAAAATTATGTTGCTATTTCAGGAGAGCAGAGCGAATACTTTGGATCATGGGAAGATGTCGTGACAATGCTTTTTGGTGAAATTCAGTCTGTGAGTAATTAGAAACAGCTTAATAATTCAAGAATTTAAAATGGATAATTTTGCATTTGAAAATAAGATTGGATGAAACCAAACCTTTGGCCCTTATTTTTGGTAGAAAGAACTCCTTAACATGGAAATAGATCGCTATTGCCACCTCCTGGCACATCACCGAAATCAAAGTCCTTTGAAGAGCCATATATTTTGGGAAAGCAAGATTACTCCATAAATAGGTAATAAAATATAGAGTATTTATTGTAAGACAACTATTGGGATTTTATTATTTATTCCTTGAAAACTTTTACAGAAATCCATTAGAGTTGATAAATTGTAGCATTTGTTTTATCAGTGCTTTATATTCAACAGAAACACTGCTTATTATGACTTTTTAAATTAAATGCATATAATCAGTCTACCTATGATTGAGATAAGTGTAGGAGAGTTTCAAGAAGAAAGCTCGGAAAATGTTCACTATGCCTTGGAGAATAGGGACCAGGATCAGAGCACTGCATGCAGTCAAAAAAGTGACAGGTGGCTTTCTACCATACAATAAAGCTGATGGCACAGATAACAACTCTGACAGTGTTAATCTGTCTTTCTGCCATGGGGGCTTTCAGAGGAGATGAGTGATGGCAGCCCCTTCCAGTGTGCCTAGGGATCCTGCTGCATTTCTCTTCACTTCTCTCTTCCTTCTTATTGTTCTTCTGTACAATCAGTTAATGCTGATGCTTTGAGCCCCATCCTGCCTTCCTCACATCTGGACATCAAATTCTCAGCTGCATCAGAGCCTGCTTCATGGACTCCCTGCCTGAGATGCCAGCTGAGCCATTTATGTAATAGATGCCACTCAACCTGCCAGGCACACTCCAGGATGCCTGGCTGTCCTAGAAGTTTCAAGTACATGCTGCAGATGAGTGAAAGAGAAAAATAAAAGATGCCTCAAGCTGTTACCCTCCAGACCAGAATACCATTTCCACAGCAATAGGAGGCTTTGCTCTTTAAGCTAATCATTTCATCAAAGATGAACTTGCCAACTAACCATCCCTAGATGGGTTGAAATCAACATCAAATAAAATGGAAATTTTAAAAAAATAAATAAATACTCCTCTAAATTAGGGGATATGCATTTTAGTTGTCCTAATTTTCATCTTACCATATCTTATCCTAAATTTTACCTAAATTCCATTCAAGTATGTCAAGTGTAAGATTGTTTTAGCTTACGCTAAGGTGAAAGAAGAGTGCACACTGTAGAAATCCACCTGGACTTGAGCTGTGAAGCGTGGAATTAATCCGTGTAGTATCTTGGGAAGTGTTCTGCTGGCCTTCCATACTGCTGGCCTGTTGCATTCTGGTTAAGCCAATCTCCTAAAAAAAACGACAACAACAAAAAAGAAGAAGCCTAGAAAATGATCGTGAAGGAGGATTGTCTACACCTAGAAATAGAAATAATAACGTCAAATATGAGAGACATATTAAGGCGAGTAACACTGAGAAATGGTCCATTCCTCTGCCCCAGCCAATTACTGTCTCCACAAGACTACCATTAGTAAGAATGTCAGATAAATCAATGCCACAGATGCCACATAGACATAAGAAAAAGATTTTGAGAGAAAAAAAAAAACAGAGAGCAAAGCAAGTATATAATAAAATAAGTAAAAAACAGTGAAGAGGGTGCCCAGACAGAATAAATATATTCATAGTCCATAGCCATATGGCATTACATGTCCATGTATATAACACTTACTATGAAATAGAAATGTCTGTGATTGTTTCACATACAAATTAAACTCAATTTTCAGAACAATCTCATCTCCCCTATGTAACCAATTTAAAAACAAAAAACAAACAAACAAACAAAAAAACAACAAAAACAGCAAAGAAAAGGTAAGAAACTCTGAAGGTGGTCCTAGGATTTCAACCAAGTGGCCTGACTGCTTGTTGTGCTTTCTATGCCTTCTTAGTGCTAAATGAGTTTAAGATGATAAGATTATAGATGTAACCCTTGCTCTCTTTCTCCCCCTCGTTCCTGCCATTTGAGTCCCTATGACAGTCCATACAACACATAGTCGATTCACACTCTACAGAAAACTTAACCTAATTTGCCCACAGTCAAAGTGGCTGGGCTATCATGCAAATTCCCATTCTATCTTCTTCCTTCCACACCTCTTTGCCAACTAGGACATGATGCTCTGAAGTGCACTTCTCTGCTGCCCTACAGCAGGGACAACCTCAAATATCTGTGAACCTCAAATATCTTCATTTCTCTCCTTTCACAAAACCCAGAACTGCAGCATATGTGGCACTCTCTCACACTGTTCCTGTACTAACTGCCCCTGGTATATGCTTCTTCCGTTTAACTTAAACTTAGCACATCATGCTTCTCTTTTAAGATGGACAACATGATTCTTTTTCAGATAAAAATTTATAATGCACATGCAGCATAGTGTTTTTGAAATACAGAAGCACTGTAAAATGGTTGAATTAAGGAATGAACATGCAGTTTATATTGTATTCTATGGCAAGACAAATGAGAATGGTTGGACAATTTAGAGATATAATATGCTGTTAGTAGTCATCAGGATGGGTAATAGGTTTTGAGAGCTTAGGTCTCCTTTCCCAATTTATTTTTTACTTCATTTTTCCAAATAAATCTCTAGAATATCTAATCTCACAGTGATCTCTTCTTCTCAGCAAACAAAGTTAAAACTCAGACCAATAATCCCTTCAGAACTTCAGTTCACTAGTATAGAAACTCAGACCAATGACATCTTCAGAGCTTCATTTCACTACTATATAAACTCAGAGCAATAACTCCCTCAGAATTTCAGTTCACTAGTATAGAAACTCAGACCAATGACACCTTCAGAGCTTCATTTCACTAGTATATAAAACTAGAGAGAGTTCTGACCAGAGGCAGGTCCTTTATATTTACTTCTTTAGTTGTTAAGTTCCTTTGAATTGAGTAAATTATTTGTATAAATGAGCCAACAGAAGGAAGTAAACACAATAATCAGGCAAGTTGCTCCCTGGCCTGTTGTAGACCACCAGAAATAAGGCATACCTACTCAAGTTTATCTGAAAAAAAAGTCAGCAAGAGTTTATAACACTGGGTTCACAACCAGCAGCAAAGAGGTCGCACTGGCAATGTGTTTGTTGGAATCTTTAGGATAACTGTGTATATTTGATTCAATCTTTAAATAATAAGGCATTACAGCACACTTCGTCCTTCTTCAGAGGAAAAGAAGTAGGTATTCTTTGATATCACACACCTTGCTATGCTACAGAATAAAGAGATTGATGGTCAAAAGATGTGTTTTAGCTAAATAACAATCTCTTACACAATAGAATAACTTCATAATGAACAACAAAAAGTATACCTGAAAATGTGTAAGATAATAAATTTAATAGTCTCATTCTAATACATATGGTGTAAACAGGGTTAGTTACCTGGCTCAGCAAGTCAAGGCACTTGTTGCCCAAGTCTGCTGATTTGTGTTTGATCCCTAGAACCTATTTGATAGAGGGAGGAGAGAAGTAACTCCACAGATTGTTCTCTCATCTGCACAGACATACAATCACATATGTGTGCCTACACATTAACGTACTGCATAATACACAATAATAATGATTTAAAATTTTGATAGTACATGAGGCAATTGATACGCTAATAGCTTGATGTAGTTATTATAAATATATAAACACTTCTACCAAATTATATAATAATTATACAATAAAATATATGTATATTATACAATAAAATGTATAATAAAGTTATTTTGTCAATTACAAGAAAAGATATAATGTTTCAGACAAAGTAGATAAGAATGTCAGCTTGGCAGCTCAAAGAGAATTATTTACCTTATAATCAACTTCACTATAGCAAAACATAGGTTTAATTAAATAAAATACTTTAATCATCAAATATCAAGTGTAAATGTCAATATTCTGCTTGCACAAAGCAATTTAAGACAGGAGTTTTGCCATTTGTCTGTGGCTATACATCTGTGTAGTTGATAAAATTACCTTCAAACTAGTTATACAAATATAATACATGAGTGTACATGAATGCTTGTGATCTTAGTTCAGGTCACCTCACTCTAAAGTACACATCATCATGACTGCACGCAAGGGGCAGATAGGCGTGGGATAGAGAAGTACTTGGGGGTTATATCCTGATCCACAAGTAGAGTGAGAAAGACTCTAGGTCTGGCTTGGGCTTTTAAAATGTCCAAGTCCACTTCCAGTGACACATTTCCTCCAACAAGCTTGTACCTACTCCAACAATGTCACACCTCCAAATCCTTCTAATTTTTTCAAATAGTGTTACTTCATGGTGAATAAGAATTCAAATACATGAGTCTATGGACCATTCTTATTTAATACATCAAAGGGGAATTTGGAGGAAGAAAAGGAACGGGAGAAATGTTTTAATTATATTATAATTTAAAAGTATAATAAAAATGTATAGTATGTAAGACATCTAGCAAAAAGCATAAAAGAAGCTGTCATTCCATGCCATCATTATTATAAACAATTGGACAGTTTATTATAAAGTAAAATTCATGAATTTAAAAGTTTTAAATTACTTATAGGAACAACAAAATACTCATCATTAATGAAAATAAATTTCCTTGGAAGTTTCTTACTTCACATTTATTCCATTTCCTATGTATCAAGAACAATACTTTTCTTCAAATTATAGTACTTGGTAGTGGGGAGTGTTTTGAAGCAACATTCGAGCAAATTGCCATCATGTGATAAAATCAATGCTTTTTTCATTTAAAATGTTTCAAATTATTTAAAAATTAAAATTATTATGAAGATTATTCAACATATTCTTAAAAGGCTGTTTGTGTAGCCTTCTCTTTTTTGCTTAGGTTTTTCAGTGTAATAGACTTCCACTAATTGTAGATGTGACATGCAGCCTTTCAATGTGAAATCTGAAATTAAGTGTATGAAAAGCTATTAAAAAGTTAGGATATACTTGCTGTATGGTTGGCTGGTTTGCTTGGATTCTCATCCCAATGAGCCTGTGGACCTAAATCTATCAAGCTCTTCTAGCTAGCTGCTTGTCCACCTTGCTCTGAATATTTTCTACCATCCCTGCATGAAATACTGTTACTGTCTTATAAATATTTCTCTTCACCCATCCCCCAGTGGTATTCTACCTCTTGTTATTATGTGCATGTAAGTTTTAATGTATTCATTATTTTATTTTTATATTTTTCTATTGACTTGTAAATTATGACATTTTCAGATTATGCCCATAAAAGTTAACATTTTTATGATATTTTCTTTATTTACATTTCAAATGTTCTCTCCTCTGAAATACTCCCAATTTCCTCCCCCATCCCCTTGCTCACCACCCCACCATCTCCTGCTTCCTGGCCCTGGCATTCCCCTACACTGGGGCATAGAACCTTCACAGGGCCAAGGGCCTCTCCTCCCACTGATAATTGACTTGGCTATCCTTTGCTATACACATGCTGCTGGAGCAATTAGTTCCAACATGTGTACTCTTTGGTTGATGATTTAGTCTCTGGGAGCTCTAGGCATACTGGTTAGTTCATATTGTTGTTCCTCCTATGGGGCTGCAAACCCCTTCAGCTCCTTGGGTCAATTCTCTAGCTCCTTCATTGGGGACCATTCCAATGAATGGCTGTGAGCATCCACTTCTGGATTAGTCAGGCATGGGCAGAGCCTCTCAGGAGACAGGTAAATCAGGCTTCTCTCAGCCAGCACTTGCTAGCATCAACAATAGTGTCTGGGTTTGGTGACTGTATATGGGATGGATCTCCAGGTGGGACAGTCTCTGGATTGTCCTTCCTTCAGTCTCTGCTCCTCACTTTGTCGCTGTAACTCCTTCCCTGGTTATTTTGCACCCCTCCCCACTTCTAAGAAGGATCGAGGTATCCACACTTTGGCCTTCCTTCTTCCTAAGTTCCATGTGGTTTGTGGACTGTATCTTGGCTATTCCAAACTTCTGGGCCAAAATCCACTTATCAGTGAGTGCATACCACATGGGTTCTTTTGTGATTGGGTTATTTCACTCAGGATCTTCCAGATCCATCCGTTTGCCTAAGAATTTCATAAATTTGTTGGTTTTAATAGCTGAATAGTACTCCATTGTGCAAATGTACCACATTTTCTGTATCCATTTCTCTGTTGAGAGACATCTGGGTTGTTTCCAGTTTCTGGCTATTATAAATAAGGCTGCTATGAACATAGTGGAGCGTGTGTCCTTGTTACATGTTGGAGCATCTTCTGGGTATATACCCAGGAGTGGTATAGCTGGGGCCTCAGATAATACTATGTCCAATTTTCTCAGGAATCACCAAACTGATATCCAGAATGGTTGTACCAGCTTACAATCCCACCATAAGTGAGGGAGTGTTCCTCTTTCTCCATAACCTCGCCAGCATCTGCTGTCACCTGAATTTTTGATCTTAGCCATTCTGACTGGTGTGAGGTGGAATCTCAGGGTTGTTTTGATTTGCATTTCCCTGATGACTAAGGATGTGGAACATTTCTTTAGGTGCTTCTCAGCCATTCGGTATTCCTCAGTTGACAATTCTTTGTTTAACTCTGTACTCCATTTTTAAATAGGGTTATTTGGTTTTTTTGGAGTCTAACTTCTTGAGTTCTTTGTATATATTGGATATTAGCCCTCTATCAGATATAGGATTGGTAAAGATCTTTTCCCAATTTGTTGGTTGCCATATTGTCCTATTGACAGTGTCCTTTGCCTTACAGAAGCTTTGTAATTTTATGAGGTACCATTTATTAATTCTTGATCTTAGAGCATAAGCTATTGGTGTTCTGTTCAGAAAAATTTCCCCTGTGGTCATTGCTCAAGGCTCTTTCCCACTTTCTTTACACTTAGTTTCAGTATATCTGGTTTTATGCAGAGGTCCTTGATCCACTTGGACTTGAGCTTTGTACAAGAAGATAGGAATGGATCGATTTGCATTCTTCTACATGCTAACTGCCAGTCCAGCCAACACCATTTGTTGAAAATGCTGTCTTTTTTCCACTGGATGGTTTTAGGTCCTTTGTCAAAGATCAAGTAACCAATATGTTTGTGGGTTCATTTTTGGGTCTTCAATTCTGTTCCATTGATCTACCTGCCTGTCACTGTGCCGATACCATTCAGTTTTTATCACATTTGCTCTGTAGTACAGTTTGAGGTCAGGAATGGAGATCCCAGCAGAAGTTCTCTTATTGTTGAGAATATTTTTCACTATCCTAGGTTTTGTGTTGTTCCAGAAAAATTTTCAAATTGCTCTTTTTTTTTT
>JADRCD010158606.1:7896-20983 GCA_019843815.1 Montemys delectorum
TCTCTCTCTCTCTCTCTCTCTCTCTCTCTCTCTCTCTCTCTCTCTCTTTCTCTCTCTCTTTCCCCCTCTCTCTGTCTCATTTTGGTATTAGGCAACTGCAGCCTTTTCTGGAGCATACGGTCACATTGCACTTTAGAGAGAAATCAGAACAGCCTCCTGGAGAAATATATGGTTTCAGGATACTGCTGCCAAAGCTTTTAAACTCCTTCTATCTTTGCAGTGATAAGCCTAATTTTCCTTCTAGATAAGAGAAAATTGAGCGGATGACTGACTGGGTCCTTGAAATGGGTATTTTCCATTTTCAACATTATAGTTTGTCAATGCCTCTCTCAAGGTGGTAGTGTGAGAAAGTCATTTAACTCATGTCACCACCTGCCATACAGTCCTGATTCACAGCAAAGGTGAAGCATCTGCTGGAGCTGCCTCTGGCTTGAAAGAGACACTTGGTGCATCTCTGTGCAGTCCTTAGGCACTGATGTCAGTTTGGCAGCCCGGAAGCAGATATAAGGGCATCCCAGAAACAGGAGACTACTACAACCAGGATGTTAAAGGTGGGAAGGGAAGACAGCAGGGGCTTGCTGTTAACATTCACCAGACCACTACTGCATGTCAGGTACTTTCTCTGAGAACTGAGACCCTCCAAAATCCAAAAACTTTTTAAAAGTTGGCTTGAAACACTGGAGAACTTCGAAAGTCCAATTTTATAGCTAGGAATGCTCAACCAAAACACTTCAAAATATAAAAGATGTCTAGTCTTCAGCATTTTGAGGGGCACTCAACATGTGTTCTTTCTTTGCTTTACCTAACCACTCAACATCGTTCTGCCAGTAATATTTACTGACCATCACTTAGGTGTCATAGTTTAATTCTCACAACCCTGGAGATAAATGGTAGCGGTCCTATTTTATAGATTAAGAAATCGAGAATCACTCTAAAACACGTTAATCATAAAGTTTTAACCCTACTCAGTGTGTACCCCCCACCTCCTATCTCTCCATGGCTTTTCAGTCTTCCCTCTGCAACTTGGGTGAGGGATGTTCACTTCCCCTCCTGCTAACAAACTTAAACAGGAAGCCGGCCCCAAAGTGAGAGGGTTCAATGTCACTGCACTCTCCTTGGGTAATAGTTCACTGTATATTTTAAGAATTAGAAAGTACATATGTTTTTATAGTTGAGCCTCTTCTGTTGAACCCAGGGGCTGCTCACGTTGTACTGACTCATGGGAAAACACTGGATGGCTCAGCTAAATGTGTCCAAAACCCCACCTCCCCGACCCTTGAAATTCACTAGGGGCGGGCTGAATTTTAAGGGGCTATCGTCTTGCTCTCCAGGATGACATGGTATCAGTCTTTCATGGGGCCTTTTCCATTGTTCTTGCTATCTTCAGAAAATCTGGCATCCCTTCATTTCTCTCTCAGATATACAGTCACATTTTCTATCAATTTACATGTTCCTCTTTGCCTGATCAACTAACCAAAAAGCATTTCTGTAATTATGTAGATATAATGATGATTGCAATTAATGTTTATTCATAGCACTGCATATAATTCTCATTTTTGTCTTTCTATTAACACATCACAATGACAATCATAATTAAATATGATGAACTCAAATTGAACTCTCATCTGCTAAAATAATCCACCCATATTCCATTAAGTGAGGGTCTAATTTTGCTTTCCATGGCACTTAGGGTGCCCTTTCACGTGTATTTACCTTCAAACTGTCTTATTGGATCACAGTACTCCTGAGATGAAAACTACTGGTGGTGAAGTGTGATTGACCAATCTCTGAGAGATAGCATGACCCGTACCAGATGTGTCCTCAGGTCCCCAGGCTCTTGAGATGCAGCTTGAGAGAGCTGTTGAATAATTTTAAACAATGTTGCTCTCAACAGAATGATAAAGTTCCCAGAGGCCCAATATCCAAGCACCCTCCCTTCACTTCACAAACACTGTTGATCATCAGAAGGATTCAAGGTACTAGGATACGGGACCCGGAAGGCAGCAGTTATTGATCTCAAAGGCTCACATCCTGCCTCTTTTTACTCCAGCTCCTAGTGTGTGAGTCCTCCTTTGTGACCCACTTTTGCACACACCTCTATGCTGTGGTTTTCTAGCTATTTGGATGAAAGAATCAGGAATGGGAGAGATGAAGGTTGGAGATCAAGTTAAGAGTCATCAAATATAAATTTACATTCCCAAGTCCAAGGTCACCAAGGCAACTGTTAAATGGCAATAATGAAAGAAGGGTCTTACTGATGCTCAGGGAGCCCAACCTTCAGAGAACAAGTAAAAGCAAAACTGCCCAGGGAGCTGAAGAAACCTGGCCTGTGAGGTAGAGCAACTGAGAGCACAAGTCCCTAAAGCAAAAGTCCCAAAAGTGGGAGTTTGAATCCACTTACTATGTTCAACTGGATCATTTCAGCCTCCATCCAGGCCCATGTGCTTTATGCTTCACCAAAACTCTGCTGGGATTAAGTATCCTTTCAGCAGGAGACATTGGGAAGAAGTCTGTGAACCAGTACTGTAATCTCTGAGCATCGACGCCTGGCCCCGCTGAATCTGGGCTCTGTATTATGCTGGGGTTTCCGTATTTCACGTGAAAATTTGTCATTGTGACCAGAGGAGAGGATCAACACTCAATTTGCTAAAAGTAGTAGGTTCCATTTACTTAGAAAACAAAGGTTCACCTGGGCAGTGCTGCAGAGTGAGTGCCATTTTGTCACAGTGAACATCCCTTGAGGCTTTGAGATGCACATAGAGCAGGATGTCAGGAAGAACGTCTACCAAGAGTAATCCACCAAGTCCCAGCACAAGGATGTGGACGGTTTGGGTCCAGCCAGGAGAGAGCTTATCTACCTCTAAGGAAGGTTAACATTTCTGAGAAGTTTTATTGTCGTAGATTCCTGCTCACTTATCCGATAGCATGAGAGGTTGTTCAGTGTAGGGTGGCAAGACCCTTGAGAGTTGATTTACTTCTGTGATGGCAGTGTGGGTAAGAGCAGCTTCCATCGCCTCTCCTCGTTATTCTGGTAGAAAACCAGGCTTTGCCCACCCAAAGTGTCTGAGGTGGGTAAACAGGAGACCTTCAGTCTGGCCCTGGCTGGCAGAGCTGAGACATAGATGGTGTGAGCAAAGTGGGGACTACCAGGCTACATGCTGTCCAGAGGCCTGATCAGAGAGGGCAGTGACAGCTGGGAAGCAATTATTAGATATCAGGTGACCTGAGACCTGGACATTGAATGCAGCTAATTCACAAGAAAGGGCAGCCCTGAAAGTAATATGTGGTGATGGGGATACAACAAAGGAGCTTGGGGAAAATGGATTCAGTCTGGACTAGAACATCTCACACAAGAAGAAAGGGGGGCTTATCTGAAAAACATCCTGACTCTCTGTTCCAAGGATCATTTTCCTCATAGTTTTGGCATATTGCTTGTATTTATCATTATGAAACAACAGAGTAATCTACCGAGCCCCAGTCCTCTGGGAGAGACAGACAAGGCAAAGGCAATTGCAGAACACAGTGGCGTGTGTAACCAAGAGTCCCCATGAGAGAGAGGACTACAGCGTCAGGTCTGGCGTTTACCTAGGCCGAATCAAAGGGAAAGAAAAGGTTAGGTATCCTAGTCTGTGCACAAGCCTGAATTGTGATTTCTGATGTAAGTCCTGAATCTGCAGCTAGGATCCACAGAAGGGATTTTAGAGCAGCTGACCAGCCTGTAGAAGAGCCGTCCTCAACCTGTGGGTCACAACCCCTTTGGAGAGACCATCTAAGACCATCTAAAAACACAGATAATTTACATTATGATTCATAGCAGTCACAAAGTTACAGTTAGGAAGTAGCAATGAAAATAATTTTATGGTTGGGGGGTCACCACTCCACGAGGAGCTGTATGAAAGGGTTGCAGCACTAGGAAGGTTGAGAAGCACTGGTCTAAAAGAAGCCCACCATGAATAAGGAGGATCCAGCACCCTTGGTGCTGTGGTCTGTTCCAAAGATGCTCAGGACACATAGAAAGTTAACAAGCGAACACAACAAAGCAGTTAGGATCCAGGAACTGCTGTAGAAAGAGGAAGATGGAGCAGGGTCTGGGAAGTGCCAGGTCACACACAAATGCATGACCAAATGTCTGCCCAATGTGTTAGTTTCCTCAGAACAGTCACTGAAATACACCATGGGGTTAGCCAAGAGGAACAGAGAGAAAGGCAAGACCAGCAAGTAGTAGGCAAGAGAGGGTGAAAAGAGGATGCGAGGAAATCTTGGTTTGCTTGCAAGGCCTGGGTTATGGAAACTTACAATGCCAGGTACCTTTCCCATTTCAGAAGTGTCCTGCTTTGGATTGTAACTACATAGGCTTCAGCCTACGGTGGCAGTTAGAGCCTCAAGAGGGAGAAGCAAAGGAGTAAAAACCTGAGATGAAGAATATAGTCAGAGACTATGGGGTTAGGCAAGTTTAAAGTTTCAAATGTGACATCTCCAAGTGACCAGTTCAACACTTGAGTGGCACATGTGGAAGATTGATACTGTCTGGCTGTCTGGAGATGATGATAGAACTAGAATGAAGGAAAGCCATGATAGAAATCAAGCAAAGTCTCTGATGAGGCAGAGGCAGAGGCAGAGGCAGAGGCAGAGGCAGAGGCAGAGGCAGAGGCAGAGGCAGAGGCAGAGGCAGAGGCAGAGGCAGAGGCAGAGGCAGAGGCAGAGGCAGAGGCAGAGGCAGAGGCAGAGGCAGAGGCAGAGGCAGAGGTAGAGGCACTCACTGCCTGATACTCCAAATGCTCTTCAAGAATGGGAGAGAGGGCCATGGAGAATGGTATGGGATCTACAGAGTGTGAGGCCAGGTGCAACAATTCCTGGCTTTCTTTCTTTTTCCTAGGAATTTTTTGCTTGTGTATATTGGTGTTTGAATGTGGGTGGACACATGTACGTGCATGTGCACGTCATTCATGTTGAGGACCAAAGTTGACCTCATGTGCCTTCCTCTGTTACTCTACCACTTTATTTAATGATGGAAGGACTCTCAGTTGAACCCAGAACTCATTGATCAGCTGGTCTAGCTAACCAGCTTGTCCAGGAGAGTCGTTGTCTCTACCTCCTGAGGGCTGGAAGTACAAGCAGCTCCCCTACCTGCCTAACTTCTACCTGGGTTCTTAGAATACAACTCTAATCCCCAAGCTTGAGTGGCAGGCACTTTACCCACTGAGCCATTTCTCCAGACCTCCCCAGGTCTTTCTGTGATGCACATAACACCAACTAAGAAGAAACCCAGAGGGAGACCTGAGGGTAAGAGGATAGGCTGCGTATGATACACTCACAGAGTTGCTCGCTGCTCTCACGACTCACACTAACTTGGCTATTCAAGAAGGTAACTTGGAATTCATGAAGCGAGTGAAGCACAAGAGAGAAATGAAATGCATTCTCTTTCAGACCTGCACACCTGTGCCAGTGAAGCGTGCACCCTACAAGGGAGAAGTTACCACACTGAAACCCAGGGAGACAAAAGAAGATGACACAGCTGGAACCAGGATGCAGGGCCACTCCTGATCTGGATGCTGGGGTGAAGCAAGTGCAAAGTGAGTGTTCTGGAGCAAGGGAGTGAGTGCCAGCATATGATGTTAAGCTCATAAATCAGTATCTTTCTTCCCAGGCTTCTGAAAAGTCCAGAGCTTCAAAGTAGAAGGAACTCTGATAAAGACCTAAAGAGTCAGAATATTAGATGGGCCTGGATTAGATGAAAAGGGCCTTGAGCTAGCTCAAGATTCATTCTGTAGAATGTTGGAGAATATTCCAAAAGAGCCCAAGAGAATCTTCTATGAGTGCAAAGCAGTGGGCTAATCCAGGCAGAGAGCCCTGCCTACAGTACTAAAATCGTGTTCTATGGTCCATGTCTTAGTCAGGGTTTCTATTCCTGCACAAACATCATGACCACGAAGCAAGTTGAGGAGGAAAGGGTTTATTCAGCTTACTTCCACATGGCTGTTTATCACCAGAGGAAGTCAGGACTGGAACTTAGGCAGGTCAGGAAGCAGGAGCTGATGCAGAGGCCATGGAGGGATGTTCCTTACTGGCTTGCTTCCCCTGGCTTGCTCAGCCTGCTCAGCCCAGGGATGGCACCACCCACAAGGGGCCCTACCCCCTTGGTCACTAATTGAGAAAATGCCCCACAGCTGGATCTCATGGAGGCACTTCCCCAACTGAAACTCCCTTCTCTGTGATAACTGCAGCCTGTGTCAAGTTGACACACAAAACTAGCCAGTACAGTCCATATTTGAAAACCAACTAGAACTTTATGTGGAAAAACATGAATCTTTGTATTGGAAATGCAGCTGTGTTCTATGATTCAGAATGCATGGGCAAATGAATACAAATGAGGAAATAAAGGGAAGTTACACAATTTTGGGGAAAGCTTTTCTAGAAGTATTTGACAGTGTTGACACAGAGTTTCTGGAGAAGTATAGATTTCAGTGCGGGAAGCCTGAAACCCTGTCCAGTCTCTCGATGCCATTGGCAGTGCAGAGCTTTCTGTTTTGAAACTCCCACTACTTCCCTCTATTTTTCTGTTTCTTTCCCTCCATTGTTTTCTCTTCCTCCTCTGGCAAATCGGTATTGAAGGACAGTGCTACAGTTTTAGTGTCTCTATGAGGTCACTGATTCAGTAAAACACACATTTTCGTCATTTGATGGTTATATTTGTAATGTGTATTTATATGCTTCAACATGTAGCAATCTGGGAGCCTAACACTAGCAGGCATGTCCAGTTTACAACCTGTGGGTCAAAGGTTGTTAGTACAGCCTAACACAAAATCAGTTGTTTTCTTGGGAACTTGATTGCACCCTTCTCAAGTGTAAACTTTAGAGAGGACAAATGTCACAGGACGATGTTGATGCTGCTGTTAGAAGTTGACTGGGTGGATAGAGGTATAGTGTGTGTCACTGCTGGATGCAGGTCTGGTTTTCTACATACTCTGGCACTACACACATTCCCATTTGACAGCCTGTGCATCCCTGCTTAAGCCTTGTGACCACGGGGATTTGGATAATGAGCACGGAGACATTGCAGACCTGGCTCCCACCTGCAGAGCACTCTCTCATTGTTGAACATTGCCTTTTGTTTTTAACACCACCAGCCTCAAGCTTCAGAATTTGTCATTTCCATATTTCAGGAATTATCCGTGTGATTCAGAAAGATTATATTCAAAATTCTTGAGATTAGCAAAAGAAAGGAATGGTGTTGGGTGTAATCACATGCTACTTGGAGCTTTTGTAGGAGCTGGCTTAGTGTTTACTTTGATTAGAACATTTCTTGGTGCTAGCTTGAATCCAGTGTCTCTTTGTGAGGAAGAATGTTACACTGAGTGCCTTTTATTCTCTTCAAAGGCAAAAGCAGAGCAAAGGCTCTGAAGCTCCCCTCCCTGCTATGCTGTCAACCCCTGGAGAAAGCACCTGCTATTTCAACTCCCCAAGATCCTTTAAGAAAAATCATCGCTCTAGGCCTCTTTGATTTTTCTCTCAAAAGCAATAGCTGTCTGCCTCACTGTGCCTTTGTTGCTATGGAAGATTGAAGATATAAATGAACATTATCGGGATGGGACGAGTCTGCATGAAGATTCATTGAAGATTCCTTTCAAATCCCATCTTTCCTTACACTAGATTTCCTTCTTTGGATTTTTAAAGATTTCTTTCTGGTGCAAAGGTTTTGTTTGTTTGTTTTGTTTTAATGTCTACATTTGTTTGAAAAATCACTGTGATTTTACATTTCATCACATTCTAGCGTCTGAGTTCGACTTGTGTCCTTCTACCTGGTGGGCGGGACTAGGACCCTGGGTTGGTCTTGACTAGAGAATGTGGTTTCTTGTATATCAGAGTCACCTGTCAGTCAAGTCCCACGATGGGCCTAAAGCAATCAGATCCAGTTCTCCACCATTAAATGAGTCCGAGGCAAAATATCCAATCACATGGATGGATTCAGGCTTTGAGGGGATTAAATGGAACTGGTATCACATGAGGATATCATGTTGGTCTGTTCTTCCCAAGCCCTTTCTTGTGTCTTGGCCCCTCTGTGCAGCAAAGCTGGGCTTCTCTTTGGATCTACCCACACTCTGGCACACTAGCCCGGGAAAGGATGTGTGGCTCCTTTAAGGAAGGATAGTCGGAGCCCAGTGTCATTCGTTCTGAGCACACAGAAGAAAAGATGCTAAGCTGTACCTGAAGAGCAATCTTCAGCTTAATTAAACTGCAAATCTTTTTTTCCTCGGGTTAAAAGATACTGCAAAACGTTTCATTATTTTTTTTTCTCCATATACTTTTGCTTGATAAAGGCAACTCTACATTAGAACACAGACTCTCTTACCAGTGAGTCAGGAAGCTGCTTTCTTACCCAGCAGTCAGTCTGTTCCCTGGAAAAGTCACCTTCTCCTGGAGGCTTTCCAAAGTAAGTTGGTCCAGGGTGGGGCCCAGTATCCAGTCCACCACGGTGCCTTACCTCCTGCAGCGTACGGTAGATCTGTATCTGTAGATTTGTATCTGTAGATGCTACACAGTATTTACTTCACATTAGGAGATAAAAGTGATCAAGAGATGGGTTCAAGTGTAAGGGAGGGTGAGCATGAGTAGTTAACATGATGCTGTCCTAGATAAGTAAGGTCAGCATCCTCAGGTTGCTGAATCCACACTGCTGAAGCACCAAGCACATTCACTGAGGGACCGAGATAACTGATGGCTTCACTTCTCTGTCTCCCCCTCCCCCCTCCTCCCTCCTCCCTCCTTCCTCTTCCCTCCTCCCTCCTCCCTGCAAAAGTTGAAAGCTCCTACAGGGAGGGGCTTGTCTGGCTCACTGGCCCTCCCTCATACCCAGCACAGTGTGTGGTCAGTTATGGGCACTCAGTGGATACTTTACAGTTTTTTTAAGATTTATTTTATTTATTATATGTAAGTACACTGTAGCTGTCTTCAGACACACCAGAAGAGGGTATCCGATCTCATTATAGATGGTTGTGAGCTAGGATTTGAACTCAGGACTTTCGGAAGAGCAGTCAGTGCTCTTAACCGCTGAGCCATCTCTCTAGCCCCTACTTTACAGGTTTTTTGTTTTGGTTTTGTGTGTGTGTGTGTGTATGTGTGTGTATGTTTTTTGTTGGTTTGTTGTTGTTGTTGTTTTTCAAGACAGGGTTTCTCTGTGTAGCCCTGGCTGTCCTGGAACTCACTCTGTAGACCAGGCTGGCCTCGAACTCAGAAATCCTCCTGTCTCTGCCTCCCAAGTGCTGGGATTCCTGCCCAGTTCTTCAGTGGATATAGACAAAGTGAGAGAGTCTTCAACGAAGAAGCAGACACAAACCCTAAAGCTACACAGCTCTCTAGGAGAGAGGGAAGTAACCAGAGAATTCCATTAGCTTCAGCACAGTCCTTGGAAAGGCATCTGCGATCCTTTTGTATTTTCCAGATGGCCAGTGAGACCAAGCTCCCTTTCCTTATGGAGTTTGATTGGTCTTCCTAAACCTCAGTTTCTTCATTTACATGACAAAAACAAAAACCCAAGAGTCTCCACAGGGTACCCTGAGGCCCATGATACCCAAGTCCTACACTGTCTGCAGTGCTCCTTGCTGGCAAGGTGATGCGTCAATAAAAATGGCTGTCCAGAAAGCCTAGGCCATTTTGTCCTTTCCTTGAAGTTCACGACATCTGGCAGTACCAATCCCTTAGTGGTGGCAAAAGAACAGAAGCTATGAAAAGGGAGGTGGTGCAAGTCCAGACACAAGATGAGGACATTCAGCCATCTTGGAGACGTCAGTGGGCATGAAGGCCAGGATGTGGGCACCATGAGCGGAATGAGCAAGGATATATGTGGAAGCATGGGAGATAAATGAAACACGTCGGCAGCCACATCTCAGCAGGGACTCTTCTCCCGCTACAGGAAGAGGTAGAACTGTGGGCTTGTCAAAGGCTGCAAGGTTGCAAAAGCTGCACTTGAACCAGCTGAGCAAAACGTAGAAACATCCTAAATTTCAACTCTTCTATTGATAAAATGCAGTAGCTAAAATTATTTTCTGTACAAGAATGGTTAAAGACTAATGTCATAGTTAGGGTTGCTACTGCTGCAATGAAACACTGTGACCAAAAGGAAGCTGGGGAAAAAAAGGGTTTATTTGGAGTCCACCACTGGAGAAAGTCAGGACAGGAGCTCAAGCAGGGCAGGAACCTGAAGGCAGCAGCAGATGCAGAGGCCATGGAGGGATGCTGCTTACTGGCTTGCTTCACATGGCTTGCTCAGCCTGCTTTCTTATAGAATCCTGGTACACCAGCCCAGAGATGGCACCACTCATAACGGGGGCCCCTCCCCCTTGATCACTAATTCAGTAAATGCCTTACAGCTGGATCTCATGGAGGTATTTTATCAACTGAGGCGCCTTCCTCTCCGATGACTTTAACATCTGTCAAGTTGACACAACTAAGCTAGTACAACCAAGATACTATGTATATAATGCCCTGGCTCTCTGTGTCAGTCCAGAAGCATCCTTTCCTGTTCTTCCTCCACCTAGCTTCCCCCTTCTTCTTTTCCAACTACCTAACACTGAGTCCCAAAGAAGGCAGACAAGATAATAATTAGATTTCTTTTTTTATTGGATATTTTATTTATTTACATTTCAAATACTATCCCTTTCCCAATTCCACCCCTAGAAACCTCCTATCCCATCCCCGCTCCTCCTGCTTCTATGAGGGTATACCTTTACCCCCCCCCCCACCCACCATTCCTACCTCCCTGCCCTCAAATTCCCCTACACTGGGGCATTGAGCCTTCACAGGACTAAGGGCCTCTTCTCCTGCTGATGCCTGGCAAGGCCATCCTCTACTACATACACAGTTGGAGCCATGGGCCCCTCCATGTGTACCCTTGGTTGGAGGTTCAGATTTCTTTTTGTCAAACCTATTCTCTCCTTTTACTTCTTTCTGGAAAATATCTGTGGACAAGTCTTATAAACAGAGAGATCCTGCCATCATTTATTGAGCACCTGCTGTTTGCAGGGTACTGAACCAGACCCTTTCTTTTAGCTGCCACTGGTCCTAAAAAGCTGCACAGAGCAGCTCAGGAAGTGGCTTGGAAAGTCTGCATTGGAGGAATGGAGCCATCTTTGGAGAAAGAGGTGGTAAACGAGGAGAGGAGGGCTATGCTGCATAATGGAAGCGAACTCAACAATACATCGTGATGTATGTTCGTGGTCGGGTCTGCATCTGTTTTAAGAGCCATCCGTGGTGAATCAGTGGTGCTTGTAAACTTATGAAGTGCATGGGGCCTGGCCCTTGAGACTCTGAGACAAAGGTGTTTGTATAAAAGCTAGAAAGATGATAGAGCATATTAGCTGGGCGTTTTCAAACTGTGTTTTTGTTTGTTTTATTATTTTGCCTTATAGTAGAATGTAGTCTCCAGAAGAACACAGGACCTCTGGGTTTTTCTCTAATGAAACCTTAAATGTATGTGTTCAATAGATCCTAAATGGTAAACCCCTATTAGGCCTTTATTATATTTTGTGCCTGCACCAGGGCTATAAGCTCTGTGTGGACTCTATCACCTTATTCTGTCTACAAGCTTTTGAGAAGGCATTGCTCCTAGTTAACAATGACAAATAATTGCCCAAAGTGTTGTCACTTGGTGACCCAAGATGCAAACTCCAGTCTATTTGTAAATGACTGTTGTAATGCAAATGTTGCAATGCAGATGTAAGTCAGATGGTTCTCCATCCCCAAAACAGGACACACAAAGAACCCACATTCTCAGAGAGGACAGAGTCCTTTCCACCCGAAAGAGAACATCTGTCCAGCTACTGGTAGCTTTGGATGTTTTTCGGTGGTTTAGGTTCCAATTGCCGGCATTGATCAGCAGGGAATATGGCCAGGGAACTGAGTCACTGTGGAGATGCAGTCAAAGGCTTGTGGTGAGGCAGAGGCAAATGCATACAGAGCAGTCAGCACAGAGCCTGAAGGGAGTGAGCGAGCGAGCAAGCACCTGGAACACATTATACAGCCTATGCCCTTCCCCTGTCACGGCAAAGCCCTAGGAAGGGACTGCAGGAAAGCAGGTGTCACCACAATCTGATTCCGGCTGGACCTGTTGCAGACTTGATTGCTGGGGCACACCCAGCTCCCTTGGCCTGCCTCCTCCCTCAATCCTGTTCTTGTAGCCATTCTTACACATGTCTCTCTGCACCTCCGATAAATGAGTTATGAGTTATTCATGCTCCTGGCCTCCACCTCCCCAAGTTCTGCTTTCTTAAGTGGTTTTCAGTACTCTCTGAGGCCTCACACCTTGGGGCCAATCTCGGTGTAAATAATTCAATTGTCTTGGGAACTCTTGTTGCAAGAGGACAGCCAGGGCTACACAGAGAAACCCTGTCTCGAAAAACCAAAAAAAAAAAAAAAAAAAAAAAAGGCTTGTTTTCTATTCTTAAGGAGCACGACACACTTCCCCTCCGATCAATAGTTACAGCTTGGCACAGGTGGAGACAAGAGAGGTTTACAGCACATTAAGACGACAAGAATATGAGTCTAGGGGAGCAAAATGATGCAGTGGAGACATCTGGGAATGCCTGGAGGGGCTCCCAGAGTGCAGCGGGCAACTCTGCCCATGGGGCTTGGACTTCAGGGTCCTTCAGAGATGAAGAAATGAGGGACACTTCTGAGGATAGGCCTGCAGTCTTGTTTCATTTTGATTGTAGACAACAAGGACAAATGAAGATTCTTTTTTTTTTTTTTTTTTTTTTTGGTTTATTTTTTTGAGACAGGGTTTCTCTGTGTAGCCCTGGCTGTCCTGGAACTCACTCTGTAGACCAGGCTGGCCTCGAACTCAGAAATCCACCTGCCTCTGCCTCCCAAGTGCTGGGATTAAAGGCCTGCGCCACCACCGCCTGGCGAAGATTCTTTAGAATATGCTGTTATGGCCCTGGATCTGAAGGCTAAGGAGAGAGGTCAGATACACTTGGTGTTATTGTGTACCACAGTTCTTTTCTGGATGCTGGTATACCAGTCAAGAAAGGACTTGGAAAGAGTGGATGGTGATGACTCCGAGACTCAGGCACCGGGGGGGGGGGGGGGGGGG